>SKCR01047428.1:0-48034 GCA_019454045.1 Zanthoxylum bungeanum
AGGTCAATCTCCCCTGAAGCCAGCATCCTGCTATCCTGCAGATCCTACAAATCAGTACAAATATGAGCAGCACAACCAGAATCAAAAATCCAATTTTTAAAACTAGAAGTAGTCATATTTATCTCAATAACAAACCTACCAGAGGCTAGTGCCTTGCCTGCCTTGATATCCTCCTTGTGTCCCTTTCCCATTCGGCAGTCACGTTTCCAGTGACCCTTCTTGCCGCAGTTGAGGCAGACATCTTGAGACTTGTCCCTTGGCTTCCCAGAAGCTTTTGTCAACTTGCCTTTACCCTTTTTCTTATGTTTCTTCTCCCCTCACCCCTCCAGTAGCTTTGGGCCAGCCCTTTGGCCTCTGAGAGGTCGATGAGTAAAGTGCGCCTCGCGCTTGCCCCCTTTTTGGAGTTCTTTTTCAGACTCCTTCAAAATGGATAACAGCTCTCCAAGAGTGTCATCAGTATCCATCAACTTATAGTTGATTATGATTTGTTTCCAAGTATCAGGAAGTGACTGTAAGATCAATCTATGGTCAGCTCAGCCTCCAAGACTATTCCCATATTGGCCAACTCATCAATATCGGCGATCATTTGAGCCCCGTGGGCCTCAACTGATGCGCCTTCAGTCATTCGGGCGCGGAAGAGTTTCTTCACCAACTCATATCTCTCCATCCGCTTATTGGAGCGGTGGAGATCTCGCAGTCTAGCCATCATATTATAAGGATCCAAGTCCCTATTTTGGCGACGAAAGTGCTGAGTCATCGAAGCTAACATAATAGCCTGAGCTGTGTCACAATCACTGCTGTGAGTTTTCCATAACTCCAGCTCAAGTGGGTCAGTGGGCTTAGGCGGGAGAGGTGTTTGTATAGTGTACAGCATCCTCTCAGCCCCAAGGACTATCCTCAGGTTCATTTCCCAATTAGCGAAGTTTTGTCCCTTAAAGACATTGTCTCCCATGATGATGTCTCGGACATTTACCTTGCTAGCCATCTCAACTACGATAGTCCAACTATCTAGTTAACGATAAAATGGGTACAGTCAAACTGTTACAAGAAAAAATAACAATGAATTAGTCCAACTAATTTTAATTATTTAAACGAAATAATTTTGAAAGACGCGTAAGGCTAAGTATCTGAATGAAATTGCAAATTCAATACTAGCCTCCCACTATTTTATCAAGTCTCTAACCCTCTGTTGAGAACTCGGGAAATCCTATTTCCTAGTGGGCTAGGATCCCGTTAAATAACACACAATCTTGACTTTGGCCAACAAATTGTATGCTATTTAACTAGGTAGATCTCAAAGATCAATTGGATCCAATCCAATTCCTAGATCCGGTTAGGTGGACATCCAAGTCCAAAACATATGTATATATACTTATGCCAATGTATCTAATACATTTTCTTAACCATATCCTCCGAACCATCTAGGCCTTGGCTTTGGCACAACAAACCTAATGATTCCGGTTAAGCGGGACCCATTGACAAGGAAAGTTTCGTAATCAATGTCATTGGACAAGAAGCGATCTTGACTTTGGCCAACAAATCACAACTTGGACAAGACACCGATGTGAACAAAACTCTCATGATTCAAGTACATCCTCAATTGACAAAAGGTCTTGACTTTGGCCAACAAACCAATGTCAATTTTGGATCTTGAACAAGAATCATTCAATGGAAGGATAATTGCTTAATATAAATTGAGGATTTATGCGTAATTGGCAACCAATTTATTATCTTTGTTAGGTCTCATCATCATACAACCTTAAGCATGCTTCTAAAACATCATAAAGTGCATAAAATAAATTAATAGTGATATACGGATGGATATGTAAAACAATTTGTTCCTAGAACAAATCACTCCCTTTCCACTCCCCGCTAGTAATATTCTACTTCTACCCAATTACATAATACAATAAGAGAAACCTCATATACATTGAGGGGAATTAGGTGAGAAGAGAATACAAAGAGATGAAGAGATAAGGCTGGACACGCAGGTCCAATTTATAAATTCTAAATTTACAATAATTTCTAAAATTACCCTTTCCCTTCTAATATCCATCCGCTATACACTATTCATTCATCACATACATGTATATTCATTCAAGACATGCTATACAACCAATCTAATCCAATTAATTAGTCTTTGTTTAAGTGATCATCCAATGTTCAATCAACGGTTTGATTTTGCGCGAGTCCAACTCGTTTGAGAATAAGTACATAAGGTACGAATTCATGAATTATATCGAACTACCCGTTAAATCCAATTTAAGTCGCATTCAATATTAATTCAATTTATTTAATTCCAAATTAAATGATTACACTTTTAATGTGCTTTTAAAGATTAGATTCTAAATCTTATCAAATTGGGTCTCCAAGCTCAACTAACATCCAATGTGTGTTTAATTAAAGTCCGATGGGCTTTCAATTGATTTATAAGGCTTGGGCTTGGTCAATGTGGGTCAAAACCCAATTACCAAGCCCAAATAAGGAATCACCCTTAAGTGCCATAAAATCAATTTCAAGCCCATAAGGCCCAATTAAACATAAAGTCCATTAATTAAATTTTAATATTCCAAATTTTAAAATTCAATTAATTAAAGTGTAATTGCATGATTAATTCATTAAACCAAATATTTCAAAAACCAATTTAATTCATTAATCATCAATTGTTCAAAACACTTGTCTAACATTTATTTGAACAAAAAAACAAGTCCTTAAACATGTCATGTTGTATTCGGCCAAGAGAGATTTTTGCGGTTCGATTTGTTTTTCAATCCAATTGAATCACTAATCTATTATACGTCTTGATTTTAAGTCTCTAATGAACTTGAAAGCAAAATTCAATAAAGTGAAAAGACCTCCATTTTCGGTCAAGCATCAATTTTGGGGAAAAAATCATCCAATGCATTTTTCTAAAAATTGATCATGCATTACATCAAATATTATACATTTAATCATGCTTAAGTTATCTAATAAACTTGTGCATGAAAAATTCCAAATCAATAAAATGACCTACACATTCGGCCAAGGCATCAATTTTGGGGAAAAAAATATCCAATACATTTTTCTCAAAATTGATTATGTATTACATCAAATTACAAACATTTAAGCACACTCAAATTATCCAATGAACTTGTGCATGCAAAAATTCAACTTAATGGAAGTACCTCACATTCGGCTAAAGCATCATTTTGGGGAAAAATCATCCAATGCATTTTTCTCAAAAATTGATCATCTATTACATCAAAAATTATACATGTAATCATGCTTAAGTTATCTAATAAGCTTGTGCATGAAAAATTCCATAAACCAATGGAAGCACCTCCACATTCGGCCAAGACAACCACTTTGGGGAAAAAATCCCAATGCATTTTTCTTAAAATTGATCATGTAATATATCATATAACATACATATAAGCATACTTTAGCATCCAATTTCACAAGAACATGCTTCAATCAATTTTCCCCAAATTAACCCTAATGTATTTCATGCTTAAACATGGCTCAATGATACCATTGTTGGTTTCTATAATTAGTCCCAAAGAAAGATAAGCCATAGAAAATACAAAAACATACATGTAAAGCTAGAAGGATGGCGGAAACATACTTACAAAGCTTTGTGACGAAAATGGTGAAGAGGATCCTTGAGCCTCCAAGGTGGGTGATATGCGGCCAAGAACAAGAATGATAGAAGTTGAGCAATCTTTGGGCTGTTTTCGGCAGAACTTCAGTGTGAGAAGCCTCAAATCTTCTAGTATTCCAAGCTCCAATGCGTTTCCCTATCACCTCCTTTGCCCCTGCTGTGCTAGCAAAAATGGAGAGAAAACAAGTTTCTGCCATTGGATGAAGCTCACGACCTTCGTGAGGCAAGAGGAGAGGAGAGGATGATGTATCTTATATTTTTGTTCTCAAAAGGTTTCTAAAACCGTGAGTCACAAAATGGAAAAATAAAAGAATTGATATCAATACCAAAAATCAATTTTTTAATCAAAAACCCTTCAAAAACCGTGAAAGGTTTTCCCTCCAAAATGAAACCCATCATTTGCCATCATTACCACACTTTGAGAATAGAGATAATGTATCATCCCTTAAATGTGACTAGATACATCCATCATCTATTCGTATCAAGTAATGAGATATCGCGATGCGATTTGCGGATACCACTTGATTCAAAATACGAATGTGTCCACAAACACTTTCGGGCTCGGTTTCGCTAATTCCGAAATTAACGAATTTCCGTCGCGACGTGAATTAAATAATTACGCCTTGCAGAATTACTATTTAGTTCGCTAATGAATTAATTCTAAATTAATTCGTTTGCCCGAATTAAAATCCGATTTTAATTCCGCGTCGAAATCTAATTTCGTTCAATAATATATCGAATATATTATTTTACCGATTAATTCCAAATTAATCGATCTCTCTCTCTCTCCTAATAAGGCATTTTATCCAAGATAAAGTTTCTCCGTAATTAATCCAAGATTAATAAAGTTCGAATCAAACATCATAGGTGAATCTTTAGGAAGCGACCCAAGAGATCTCCGGATATGTTGGCAGTAAATACGGTCGTTGGATAATCCAAACACGTACGTACCTCGTACTACGTTTTTACCGATTTACAAGACAAGGTTGGCTTCTAGCAAAGCGCCATGCCTACCCAATTCTCCTGAAATATTCTTACTGGAATATTAGATCTATATCAAGCGTAGTATACCGTAGTATTACGTATATCGATCCAGTATCGGACGATCACATGTTAGGCCTGGGGCTGGAAATGTGTCTGCCCCGTACGAAACATATATCAGATATCAAACAACTAGTCTCTTTAAATCGGACAATCCTGACCTGGTCATATTGTCCCGACGGTTGCAACCTTTTATAGAGTACTAGTTCTGTATCCTGCGTGATCATCATCTCCATATGTCTGAAGTGATACTTCCATCTTGACATCACATCCAGTACACTACGATTCTCGATAAACCCAGAAGAGGCGTACACAGAACCGGTTAAAGCTCCGAACCACCAAAACCAAAGTTTACCGATTGTCGCAAGTACTAGCGATGCAAGTCTCAGGTTAAGACCATATACACCTACCCTGATGCGGCCTCCCATAGACACGCAGACATACTACCAATGGGATTCCGCGGGGGCCTATCCAGAGCGAAGCTGTTTTCCGTACCATCGGTAAAACACAACCTCCTATCGCACTTGCATAAGTATCCAATACTTAAATATATGAGAACTATGTCGTTGTGCCATCACAACTCGCACAAGTGCAATACTAGTCTATTCGCATTATCGATGTCCGATCTCGATAATACTCCGACTAGGGATATTTAATGATTAAACCTTTTATATTGATACTGCCTCATATCATCTCAATACGGAACTAATCATATGGACTTTTGCCATTAATATATCAAAGTAAATAATTTTACAAAACGGCAAAAGGCAATTTCATTATCACATATTTAATTTTGTACAATAATACAATATCATTTACAAAACAGTGACGCTATGGGTCATAATGTCTAACAGTATGCCTTGTCCATACGACAGTCACGCTTCCAGTGACCCCGTTTACCACAGTTTAGGCAGATATCTTGGGATATGTCTTTTGTCTTCCCAGAAGACTGTGACGATTTTGCCTTTGCCTTTTTTTTTCACACCCCAAAAGCCTTCGGCCAAGCCTTGGCCTTATGGGATGTCGAAGTAAGATGCGCCTTACGCTTCTTGCTCTTTGGAAGCTCTGGCTCTACTTCCTTGAGCATAGCCATTAACTCTCCAAGAGTTTTCTCTTAGTTCAAGATGAACCCGCCCCAGCTTTTGGACAGAGACTATAAGATCAAATCTATGGAAGTCTCGAACTCGTAGGTAATGCCCAGCTAACCTAGCTGTTCGATGTCAGTAATCATCTGCGACACCTAGTGCTCGACAGATGTACCCTTTGATAAACGCGAGCGAAATAACTTCTTTTGTACTTTTAAGATCTAAGGTTAGATCTATTAAGATCCTTTAATTTCATCATCATGATATAAGGATCTAATCCTTAGTTCTGACGACGAAATTAAGGAGTTGTAGGCATTGCATTTTCGCATGTGAAACCCAATGATGAGTCTCAATTGGAGGCACTACCTTTTTTAGCTAAGGATATTGCGGGAAACGGAGGTCGGAAGGGAAAATTTGGAATACGTATGTCATCAAGTTCATTCCACAAGTTCACTGTCTTCGTTGGTGCTGCGTTCGTTACTTCGTTCGAACCTCATGCAGATTGCGGACGTTCGTGCCATTTCTAATTGGCGTTCGAACGGAGTCGGTGTTTCTGGTTTTGCTGCTAGCCTCGCACCCTAGCCCATTTAGCCCCCAAAGCCCATAAAACACATCCCAATTTAATTAAATTAGACATTAAACATTAAATAAAATATTTAAATCATTTACCAATTAAATAAAACACTAAATATAATCATACCTAATCAAGATAAATCAAATATATTAACTTCCTAACTAAGCAAATCACATACTAAATTAAAATAAGATATGACTAATTAAAATCAATCTTAAACCAATCAAAGTTAATCAAATATTTGACTTCCTAATCTAATAAGATATCCACCAATTTAGATTAGTTGACTTCCTAATTTAAAATATTTTGTCCCCCCTCAATCTTGTTTATACCTTTCCCATCTCTCCTAATTTGGAAACAAAAATCCCTTCCTTGTGAGACAAGGTGAAGCCCTAGCCCTTCTCTATATAAACAACCCCTAACCTAGCCATCCCTCCTCTCGAATCTCTCTAGCTCAGACATACAATTCACACAAGAAATATTAGACATCACAAAAATCACTCCCTTCATCCTTACCCTCACATCACCGAAACTACAAGCACCAAAACAACCCCTAACCACCACCAAAAATCAACCCCCTTAAACCTCCACACATCACCGAAAATCACACAAAAACACAACAGCCTAAATCACTCCCGAAACAGTCCCTAAAATCCCTTAAAACAGTAATATAAAAGACACATACAATCCTTGAAATAACCACATAAAACCACACCAAAAAGAACACACAGAACAGTCCATCAAGAACATCAAAACAGTCCACAAACAGCAAGTAGAGGACACAGAGGAAACAGCAGTAAAACCACAAGGAAACAGCAGCAAAACGGAGGCGGAACAGTAGCTTGAGCGGCCGAACAGCGAAGGAAGAGGCAAACCAGTGAACCAAAAAAGTTACGGAGCTTTACCTCCTCCGATCTTCGTGAAACGCGAGTCCGAGAGACAGCTTAAAAGGTTAGACCTGAGGGTATCTTTCACACTTATTCTTATTTAATTTCTGGTCATTTATTTTGATTATGTTTTCTGTATTTGTGGCATTTGTTGTGTGTATGATGTGTGTTGTGGGTATTAGATGAATGGAAGAGTGTCGTCTCTTGTGGTATATAGGATGGAAACCCAGACGTAAATTCCGTAGCCGAATCCGAATGGACGGTAGTGCGGTCTGTACTTGGGACACAACTCCACGTACCACTTGAGTAACGGCACCTTCTCTTGTTTTGTGTTGCTTTGGTTTATTTATTTTTCGTTTTAAATTTATTCTGTATTTGCTTATCCCCGTATGATACGATCGAGTGCATGGGCTTAGTAAGGGCGATGAAAGGTCCCCTAATTAGAGGGGTTAAAATCCTTCACCACGATGCTTTGCCGCACCGATTGATGTGTGTTCGGTTGAATGCAAGATACGTTCAATCGAGCATACTTAGTTTGATATGATTATCTTTATTTTCGTATGCATAATTCAATCGAGCGCATGGGCTTAGTAAGAGTGATGTGAGATCCCCTATGGGGAGGGGCTAAAGCCCTTTACCATGATGCTTTGCCGCGCCGGTTGATGTGTGTTCTGTTGGATACAAGATACGTTCAATCGGGCACACTATGTTTAATATCATTGCTTTTAATTCTTTGTATGCATGATTCAGTCGAGCGCATGGGTTAGTAAGTGTGATGTGAAATCCCCTATGGGGAGGGGTTAAATCCCCCTTACCACGATGCTTTTCCGCGTCGGTTGATGTATGTTCAGTCGAATGCGAGATACATTTGATCGGACATATTGAATTTGACGTTGTCATCTTTATTCTTTGTGTTGCATGCATCAGATCTGGTTCCGTTCGAACGCATTCTCGGACGCTACACGAACGCGAACCTTCTGTTTACCATTCGCACGCGTTCACGAACGCTACGCGAACGTACACACACTGTCTTGGTTTTATAATGCATCAGGTCTGGTTCCGTTCGAACGCGTTCTCGGACGCTGCACGAATGCGAACCTTCTGTTTACCGTTCGAACGTGTTCACGAATGCTACGCGAACGTACACACACTGTCTTGGTTTCATAATGCATCAGGTCTGGTTCCGTTCGAACGTATTCTCGGACGCTACACGAACGCGAACCTTCTGTTTACCGTTCACACGCGTTCACGAACGCTACGCGAACGCACACACACTGTCTTAGTTTTATAATGCATCAGGTCTGGTTCCGTTCGAACGCGTTCTCGGACGCTACACGAACGCGAACCTTCTGTTTACCGTTCGCACGCGTTCTCGAACGCTACGCGAATGTGTACCCACTGAATTGAGTCCTCTTCATTAGATTTAACGCATAGTTTTTCCTAGTAGCTATCCCCACATGTATGAATATGAACGTGTTTAATGTATTACAATTCATATGCTTGTGTCATGATAACATTTGAGTATTATTTCTTGCGGTATATCGGATGGAAACCCAGACGTAAATTCCGTAGCCGATTCCGAATGGACGGTAGTGCGGTCTGTACTTGGGATACAATTCCACGTACCACTTGGAAAAGTGCCCATATGTGTGCTTGTATGGTTAATATGTGTGCTTTAGTTTTCTTGAATGTAATATGCAAATGAAGTTGTACGTTCGTTGTTACTTTGATATATTTTTAAGCATGTAATTTTAGATGTGAGATATATGTGAAATGTGTGCATAAGTTTTATTTTGCATATGAGAATTTAGAAGCATGATACTCTTGGAAATAAGTGTTACTTAAGCTTGATTAAATTATCACATAAATCCTTTCATTACAAGTGACATAAGTAAGGGACCATTCCGAACCCAACGGTTTGAGGTCTTCCCTTGCGAGGGGTGAGTGCGGCCTTAAATCTTTGTCCCGGTTCACACCGGGTGGCGACTCCATGTTATTTAGTACTTCCCAACTAAGCCGCGAGCCTAGAACAGCGTCGCCCAGGTAGCTGTGTTCCCACAGTCTGGCGACTCCACTGGGGATAGAGAGTTGGCCCCGAAATATTGTCTTGTAATGTTTGGATTTATGTTTTAATTGACCATGTCTATAGTGGATAGAGTGGGGGTTTAATCAAGGGCACTTTGAGGCTAGGTAATGGTTTGGTGTCTTCCTTCACTCACTACCTTTCTAGAAGGAAAAGCTGTGAGGACACCTAGATAGCCATCTACTCGTAGCCTTTTGTGATAGACTAATTTGGAGGACTCGTTGTTTATTCCTGACAACAAGCGATAAGAGCCTAAGAGGCTTGGGTATTTAAGTGAGCCTCGCTCCACCTTCCCTCTGGGAAATCTACAACGGGAAATCCATTTGACAGTCCGTCACACACCATAGCTCATTGGCACGTACCTTAGTGTATAAAAAGGGATGCGCTCACTTGGTCGTTTGAACCCTTGAGTGGGGAGACCTAGTTGTGGGCTATCCTTCGCCGGTGAGAGCCTTTGTCCATACTCTTGCAAATCCACCCATAGACCGATTTGTATGGTTAAAGTAACAATTATTTCCTTGAGAATGTGCTTATGGACCATCCTCATTTGGATGCGGTTGGACTATTGTCAGAAAGGCGGGCTTGCTGGGCCATTTAAACTGGGGCAAGTTCGTACCGTATGACTATTAGGCCCAAGGCTTCTGAAATGTTGATGGGCCATTATGTTATGTTTGCATTATCTCCCTTCTATGCTTGTGTTTGGGAACATCATCGTTTGGATCCATTTGGACCATTTTTCATGGGATATGGCTTGTTGGGCCATTTAAACTGGGACAAGGATGTATTCCATGACTATTGGGCCAAAGGCGTCTAAGTGTTGGTGGGCCACCTTGTGCTTGTTTTCGGAATATTATCATTTGGATTTAGTTGGGCTCTTTGCCATAAGACATGAACTCGTTGGGCCATTTAAACTGGGACGGGTTCACTCTTATGACAGTTGTCCCAAAAGCTTCTAAAATGATAATAGGCGATTTGTTTGAGAATTTTATTTAATTTAGTATGTTATATGTTACATGCATCTCATGCACCTCATGCATACATATATCATGTTAACACCGTCTATGTCCAAAAAAGACAACATAGATACCGTTTGGGTTAGAGAAGGGACAAGGCTCACTAAAAGAACAAGTATGAGTGAATCCGATAATGAGGTGTCCCGTATGGATCAGTTAGAGAACAGTCTCGCCAAAGTCACTGAACAGTTGCAGGCTTTGACTATTGCTGTGGCTGGTATAGCCGGGTCTCGTGCTGGGGGTAGTTATGGGGATGCAAGGCAAGAGGAACCTCCGAACAGATTGGGGGATGATACCCCCACTTTTGATGATATGGCAGAGTATGCAGCGGGCAGAGTATCTGGGTCTCAGGCAGAGTTACAGAAACTTCGGGATCAGGTTAAGTCGGTTACCCGCAAGATGAGGGGTAAGAATGAGGATTTGCTGGATTATGACACATTGACTTTTGAGGAACAGTTACCGGCACAGTTCAAGATGCCGGATATGGCTAAGTTAAACGGGAATGAGGATCCGAGGGTGCATCTCCGACAGTTTGTATCAGTCATGAGTTCAGTTGGCTTATCTCAGCGCCAGGTACAGAAAATGTTTGGAATGTCGCTTGAAGGAGCTCTCGTGGTATGGTACCACAGTTTGGAGAAGAAAGTAAAGGAAGATTGGAGGGAGTTAGCCGATGCTTTCCTGAAGTAATATGTCACTGACTTGGAGATCGATCTGTCACTCCGTGATCTGGAGAAGTTAGCAGAAAGCGGAGGAGAGTTTTAAGGAGTATGTGGACCGGTGGAGGGGTCAGTATGAAAATGCAGACTAGGCCTTCGGAGAAGGATCAGATAAAGATGATTATCAAGGGCACCAAGCCCTCCATTTACGGGCAGTTGAGTTAGGATGACTCCATGATTGCAGACTTTCGGCAGTTGAGGGAAACTGTTCATGGATATTGAGGAAGAAGAGAAGTGTTGGACAAAATGACCCATAGCGTCACTATTTGCACAGATCATTGTGTTGTTGTAGCAAATTAACTATGTGACAAGGAAATTGCACTCTCATCATTTGTGATTAGATCACCATAGATATATAAATGAAGAGAGGTCCCTATGATTAGTTCCTGGATTGAGAATGATATGAGACAGTATCAGTCCCCGAAGGATTAATCATTAAATATCCCTAGCCGGAGTATTATCGAGACTGGACATCGATAATGCGGAATAGGCTAGTATTGCACTTGTGTGCGTTGTGAGGGCACAACGACATAGTTCTCATATATATAAGTATCGGATACTTATGCAAGTGCGATAGGAGGTCGTGTTTCACCGATGGTACGGGAAACAGCTTCGCTCTGGATAGACCCCTCGGAATCCCATTGGTATTATGACTATGTGTCTATGGGAGGCCGAAATCAAGGTAGGTGTGTATAGTCTTAACCTGAGACTTACATCGCTAATACTTACGATAATCGATAGACTTTGGTCTTGGTGGTACAGGGCTTTAACCGGTTCTGCGTACACCACTTCTGGGTTTATCAGAGAGTCGTAGTGTATTGGGTGTGATGTCAAGACGGAAGTATCACTTCAGTCATAGTGGAGATGATGTCACGCAGGATACGGTACTAGTGCTCTTGAGTGATGCGCATCCAATCGGGATATTGTGACCAGGTCATGAATATCCGATTATAGAGACTATGTTACCAGACATCCGATATGTGTTTCGGACGGGGCAGACACTTATCCAGCCCCAGCCCTAGCACGTGACTATCCGATACTGGGCCGATATGCACAATACAATGGTATACTACGCTTGATACAGATCTTAATATTCTTAAATGGATATGTCCGGAGAATTGGGTAGACTTGGTGCTTTGCTAGGAGTCGACCTTGTCTCGTAAATCGGTAGAACGTAGTACTTGGTACGTACGTGATTCGGATACTCCGACGACCGTATTTACTGCCAACTTATCCGGGGATCTCATGGGTCGCTTCCCGATAATCCACCGATGACGCACAACTCGCACTCTTGAATAATCTGGGATTATATAGAAGAGAGAGAAAATTAATCTAGGATTAATTACGGAGATATTTTATCTAGGATAAAATATCGTCTAAGAGAGATAACGATTAATTTGGAATTAATCGATAAATTAATATATTCGATATATTAAACGAAATTAGATTTCGACGCGGAATTAAAATTAGATTTTAATTCGGGCGAACGAATTAATTTAGAATTAATTCGTTAGCGACGTGAATAGTGAATTCGCTAGGCGTAATCATTTAATTACGACGCGACGGAAAAATCGTTAATTGGAATTAGCGAACCCGAGCCCGAGTGTGATTGCGAGCGCATTCGTATTTCGAATTCGAGTGCGGCAACGCAAGTCGCATCAAGCGTCAAATCAATCAGTCGCATCAAGCGTCAAATCACTTGTCACTGAGTGAGTGTGTGACTTGACAACATGTCACTTTAATAAAGGTGATGTGAATGTGATGGATTTGACTAGAATGTGTAATAAAGCATTTTGGAGGGAAAAAGCTTTAAGTTTTGGCTCCAAATTTCATTGATAAATGGATTTAATTAAATGAAATTGATTATTATTTTGGAAAATATAAATCAAAAGTTTTACACATTTTTCATTAACAAAAACACATTTCTCTCTCTCACTCTTCATCTCTCTACGCCCAAAACAGTGGCTTTGCTCACTGGTTTTGAACCATTTGGGCGTGAATTTAGGGAAGCAAGAGTGGGTTTTCATGGTGAAAATTCAAGTGCTAGCACACTTACGAGTCTTGCGAAGGTGGTAGGGAGGTTTCACCATGAGCCGGGATCCGTCGGACGAGGCTTGGAGCTCCGTTTCGTCACTCAAAATTCTGTTTTGGGAGGCAGTGAACTGCTGGGTTTTGGCGCCTTGGCAGTGAGCATTTTGGGCTTCATTCGTCTTCAAATCGACTCAACCGATCGATGTGAGTATTCCGCTATCTCCGTTGGTGTATTCACACATTGTTTCATGTCTTGTTTGATCTTGGGACCTACCTAGATAATAACCAACAATGGCATCAAGAGCCTAGGTTCAAGCATGAAATTTAGGGCTTAAAATTGGGTATTTTGTATTTGAGCATGATTGTGAATGGATGATTGAGCATGCTTAATATATGTTGAATTGAAGATTGATTTGATCAATTTCAAGAAAATGTGATTGGATCAATTTCCCCAAAATGTTATGTTGGCCGAATGTGGATGGTTTTGGAATTCTTGGAATTTTCATTTTAATTCATTGGATGAGTTGTAATGAAGTAGGATGATGTTGATTTGAGATTGAATTGGATTATTTGAATTGAATTGAACAAAACCCCTAAACCTTACCTTGGCCGAATGAATTATGCCCTAATGTCTTGGATTTTTGATTTTGACATTGGATGTATGAAATCATTTAGGATGTTGATTTAATGTCGATTGTGGGTTTGATTGGATTGAAACCAAATCGGACACAAAATCCTTCCTTGGCCGAGACTTAGAAGCATGTAAATGGGTTTGATTTTTCATTATGTGTTGGACATATGATAATGATAATGAGCATGATTAATTGGACTAATATGATGTTTTAGAAATATTGATTTAGTTGATTAATCATGTAATACACTTTAGGTAATTGAATATGAAATTGGATTTTGTATATTTAATTAATTGGGCCTAATTTGGAAATTGGACTTTAATGTTGTAATTGGGCTATTGGGCTTGATTTTATCAAGTTGGGTTTAGGCCAAATGGATTGGATCCAATTGGGCCCAAAACCTTAACCATAAAGCCCAAATGCGACTAATGAACCTTTAAAGTTCAATTGGGCCTAATGGGCCAAGATTGATTTATGGGCTTATGGGGTAAATCCCGGATTGGTTGGTTATGGGTTTGACCCGAGTTGACCAAAAGTCCACGCCTTAAGAAATCAATTAAAAGCCCATTGGACTTTAATTGAATTGACGTTGGACGTTAATCGGTCTTTGAGACGCGTTACGATTAAATTTGGAATTTAAATCGTAAAAGGTTTATTAATAAAAGTGTAATATTTAATTTGGAATTGAATAGTGAATTAGTATTAAATACATGTTAAATTAGATTTAATGATGTAGTTTAATTTAATTCATGAATTCGTACTTTAAGTACTTATTCGCAAAAACGAGTTTGACTCGAACAAAATCAAATCGTTGTTTGAACATTGGATGATCACTTAATTATCAGATTAATTAATTTGATTAGATTGATTGATAGCATGCTTATGTGTGTGAATACGTGGTTGTGTGTATGAATAATGTATATCGGATGGATATTAGTCGGGTGGGGCAATTTTAGAAATTGTTGTAATAAATTCGATTTATTAAATTGGACCTGCGTGTCCAGCCTTATCACCTTCATTCTCTTTGTATTCTCTTCTCACCTATTCCCCTCCATGTAAATGAGGTTTCTTTAGAAGTGTAGTGTAACGGGTAGAAGTAATACAAGTGCTAGCTTGAGTGAGAAAGGGAGAGATTTGATCTAGGATCAATGTGTTAAGTATCCATCCGCATATCATTATTATTTATTTTCATACTCGCTTTATTATGTATTTAGAATGCATGTTTAAGGGTGTATGATGATGAGACCTTAACAAAGATAATTAAATTGGTAGCCAATTTGCACGCGAAAAACCCTCGTTAAATATCAAGCGTTTATTTTCCTTCCATTGAGTGATTCTTGCTCAAGATCCGAGATTGGCAGGGGTTGTTGGCCAAAGTCAAGCCCTTGTCCGTCGAAGATGTGTTTTAATCACGAGGCTTTGTTCCATATCGGTGTCGTGTCCAAGTTGTGGTTTGTTGGCCAAAGTCAAGACCACTTCTTGTCCATTGACATTGATTACGAAGCTTCCATGTCAATGGGTCCGCGCTTGACTGGGATCACTAGGTTTGTTGTGCCAAAGCCAAGGCCTAGTTGATTCAGAGGAAAAAGGTTAGGGTATATATTCGATATATAGGCATATATTAGATATATGTTTGGGACTTGGATGTCCACCTACTGGATCTAGGAGTTGGATGAGATCCAATTGATCTTCGAGATCTACCTAGTTAATTATCATACAATTTGTTGGCCAAAGTCAAGATTGTGTGATATTTAACGGGATCCTAGCCCACTAGGAAACACGGTTTCCCGAGTACTCGACAGAGGGTTAGAGGCTCGACGAAAAATAGTGGGAGGCAAGTATTGAATTTGCAACATTCGTTCGAATACTCGCTAAACGCGCTCATCTATATTTTTCGTCATATAAATAAATATTAGTTGGACTAATATTTATTTGTGTTTTAATAAATAGTTGGACTGTATTATACTTGATTATATATAGTTGGATTATATAATATATATTGAATTAATTAATTCATTTATAGTTGATTTTATAATTGGATTATAGTAATCAATATAATTGATTATTAATTATAGTTGATTAAATAATTGGATTATTGTAATCATTATAATAATAGTACCTTATTAAATTGATTAAATAGTTGGACTATTGAAATCAAGAAAGAATTGAAAAGTTGAATATTTAAATATATAATCCTTGGATTAAATGTTTTAAATGATTTAATTTTCATTGGGAATTAATAATAGGTTACTTTATTGGATAAAATAACTTGTTATATCTAAGCCCATAATTAAGCAAATAGTAGAGCATAAAATCTTTGGAAGATTTATGTGATGATGACTTTAGTGCTTATTTAATATACTTGACAATAAATCTATCTTTAGATTTAAAAGGTATTAAAATTGCAATTAATAATTCTTGAGAGAATTAATGACTATTCTAGTGGAGAAAAGTCAAAGTTTGCAATTGGGCAAGTTGCACAAGGTGCACATCATTTCGATATTCTAAAACCCAAGGCTTGGCCAAAGGTTTGTGAAATATTGAAAAGATAATTGACATATCCCAAAGTGACTACCATTTGGATATGGCAGACACGAAGGAATTAAAGAAAGGCGCGGCTCTGACTTTAAAAATATTTGTCAAAGTTATGTTCACTACTAGTATTGAAATTGGATTTTAAATACTTAGTGTGGTACATAAAATATATGTATTGATGTTCAGAATCCGCTATGAGCTGGATACTGACTTCAAGCCGAGATTTCTCTGCGAATCGGAAACGGGACGAAAGTCGCTGTTTCGACCGTAGATACCTAAGTTTAGGAACTACCCTTTGGGTATGTACTTAAATTAGGAACTGTTATAATGTAACTAGTTTGACTAGAGACATTATCTCTATATCAGTGTTTAATCCGTTGCGGATATAAACCTTTATATTCTAGAACACTAAAGTGTTTATTATATAAAGATGATACTGAGATAAACACATTAGATGTGAATAACAGAATTTATATTTTGAATATAATAAAATCTCAAACATATAAAAATGACAAATAAATAGCTCAAATTGATTTGATCAATAGAGACTTATTTGTGGCATTGTTGTCTAGGACACAATTAAACGAGACTCGTATATCCACACTTTTGAAGAGTGGGTACTAGGACTGATTTGACTATTCAAATAAGGTCTGCGAATCTAGTTTATTAGGTAAAGTACCTAAAATACTATTTACTTGGTAATAGTATAAGGGCCACCGATCTGTTAGCCCTATTCATGGTGAAGTAGTTAGTGGGCCCATATCTAGCTAGGCTAGATGTGAACATGATATTTCGTGACCTTAACGGATGTGGCATCACGTTATGGTTATGTGTTTCTTTTGAAGAACACAAATCGGAAACTTTAAAGTTTCGACACGAAGTAAATAAACAGATCGGCTATAGTATTATTCCGCCACGGTAAGACCGTAATGGAAAATACTTAAGCAGTAAGTTTCATACGTACATGAAAGAGTACGGTATTCTTTCATATGAGGACTCCTCCCGAGACACGTCAGTTAGACGGTGTGTCCGAACTAAAAACCGAATTTTGTTGGACATGATAAGGTTTATCACGAGTCGCTCTGAGCTACTGTTTCCTTCAATAGGATATGTATTAACAGTGCAAAACTTATTTAGAATAAGGTTCCATATAAATCTGTTTGACAGATGTCATATAGGATATGAACAGGGAAGAAACGAGGTTTCTCATTCCTGATAATTTGGGTATGCCAGGCATAACGTTTGGATGATACCAAACTAAAAGACCCAAATTGGATAAGTGCCAATATAGGTTATCCTAAGGGAAACCTTAAGTATAGTACTTATAAATCTCACATGAGAACAATGTGATTGTTGCTCACCATGCATTTTTCCTGAGAGGAATACCGATATGCAGTGGTCAGTGGGAGGATAGTGATACTCGATGAAAATCGGAGTAATACTGTTCAAGGCACGAAGTCCTTAATGGAACACAAATAGTTCATCTATGATGAATCTATACCATTAATCTTCAAATACACAAGAAACTAGTAGATCGGATAGAGTCAGAAAACAACCTAGGGTATGGGTTTCTGATCTAACCTCATAAAGATGTCAATCTTATGAAGGTATATCCACCGACTACGTTTTGAGGAAGTGATACGAGGTATCGACTCCCTATTATGGCAAAGTGCCATGAGTCCGAAATGGATTCCATGTATAACAACTATTTTGGATACTAGTTGTTGTACCACAAGGCATTGTGCCTATTGGTACATTAAACGTCTTCAAGGAAGACATACATGGAAGGCAACATACCAACGTACAAAGCTGGGCTTTTGACGGAAAGGTATCGTTATCAACATTGTGTTAATAACGGTTCAACCTTTTACCTGTTGCCATGGTAAATCCATTTTGAAGATGCTTGTTGATAACTGCGTATTTCATTTATGAAATGTGTCAGTTATAGATCAAAATCGCTTTCCTGAAAAGGAAACCTTTTGGAGGATGTTTACAACATCCTGACGATTTTGTATAACCGACAAACAAGGTTTGCGGGTTATTCGATCCATGTTTGGATTAATGCAAGCATAAGGTTCTTGGAACTGTCGTTTTGAAATAATCATAATGGTTTATGATTTGAATCAAAACGAAATAATTCTTGTGTATATAAGGAGGTTAGTGGGAGAGCGCACTGACAGTTAAATTCCCATATAGCAATTGATGAAAGCTTGGCTTTCAATAGAAATTCTCCGTAGAATTCTGGGGAGTAACAACCTTTATTCAAGGAATAAAGATCTACTGGGATAGATTTGGAGTTGTTAACACTCTCTGGGAAATTGTACATTTAAAATGTACTTGTATTGGTGTCTCATACGCTTCGAGCATATGGAGTCACGATCAGGTCAATCCAAGTGATAGTCACTGGATTGAAGTTAAGAACATCTGTTAGTATCTCAGAGAACTAAAGATGCTATCTTAAACTATGGAGAAGGAGAACTTGAAGTGACTGGGATCACTGCTGCAAGTTTCCAAACAATTAAATACTACGGTACTATAAAGTTTGAACACTGGGACAGTGAGCTGGAAATATTCCGAGCAAGATAACTGTTGCCGAATAAACAACAAATGCGGATTATTGCTGCAGCTGAGGCAGCAATAGAAGCCATTTGGATCGAAAATAAATCTAATTAGATTAGATATAGTTCTGTTAGCAGCTGAGCTAGGCGTCAGCACAGGCTAAGGAATTAAAGGTCTCATCGACGATCCAGATATATACTTCTATATCATCTGATTCGTTCGGATCATACATCGTGGCGATGTGATGATCGTATAAATCGCGTCAAACGATAATCAAACAAATCCGCTGACGAAAACCTTTCCTCAGCAATTTGAGCGAACCGTACATAGTGGGTGTGGGACACTTGAGTGACTGGCTATGTGCCAAGTGGGAGATTGTTGGACAAAATGACCCATAGCGTCACTATTTGCACAGATCATTGTGTTGTTGTAGCAAATTAACTATGTGACAAGGAAATTGCACTCTCATCATTTGTGATTAGATCACCATAGATATATAAATGAAGAGAGGTCCCTATGATTAGTTCCTGGATTGAGAATGATATGAGACAGTATCAGTCCCCGAAGGATTAATCATTAAATATCCCTAGCCGGAGTATTATCGAGACTGGACATCGATAATGCGGAATAGGCTAGTATTGCACTTGTGTGCGTTGTGAGGGCACAACGGCATAGTTCTCATATATATAAGTATCGGATACTTATGCAAGTGCGATAGGAGGTCGTGTTTCACCGATGGTACGGGAAACAGCTTCGCTCTGGATAGACCCCTCGGAATCCCATTGGTATTATGACTATGTGTCTATGGGAGGCCGAAATCAAGGTAGGTGTGTATAGTCTTAACCTGAGACTTACATCGCTAATACTTACGATAATCGATAGACTTTGGTCTTGGTGGTACAGGGCTTAACCGGTTCTGCGTACACCACTTCTGGGTTTATCAGAGAGTCGTAGTGTATTGGGTGTGATGTCGAGACGGAAGTATCACTTCAGTCATAGTGGAGATGATGTCACGCAGGATACGGTACTAGTGCTCTTGAGTGATGCGCATCCAATCGGGATATTGTGACCAGGTCATGAATATCCGATTATAGAGACTATGTTACCAGACATCCGATATGTGTTCGGACGGGGCAGACACTTATCCAGCCCCAGCCCTAGCACGTGACTATCCGATACTGGGCCGATATGCACAATACAATGGTATACTACGCTTGATACAGATCTTAATATTCTTAATGGATATGTCCGGAGAATTGGGTAGACTTGGTGCTTTGCTAGGAGTCGACCTTGTCTCGTAAATCGGTAGAACGTAGTACTTGGTACGTACGTGATTCGGATACTCCGACGACCGTATTACTGCCAACTTATCCGGGGATCTCATGGGTCGCTTCCCGATAATCCACCGATGACGCACAACTCGCACTCTTGAATAATCTGGGATTATATAGAAGAGAGAGAAAATTAATCTAGGATTAATTACGGAGATATTTTATCTAGGATAAAATATCGTCTAGAGAGAGATAACGATTAATTTGGAATTAATCGATTAAATAATATATTCGATATATTAAACGAAATTAGATTTCGACGCGGAATTAAAATTAGATTTTAATTCGGGCGAACGAATTAATTTAGAATTAATTCGTTAGCGACGTGAATAGTGAATTCGCTAGGCGTAATCATTTAATTACGACGCGACGGAAAAATTCGTTAATTGGAATTAGCGAACCCGAGCCCGAGTGTGATTGCGAGCGCATTCGTATTTCGAATTCGAGTGCGGCAACGCAAGTCGCATCAAGCGTCAAATCAATCGTCGCATCAAGCGTCAAATCACTTGTCACTTTGAGTGATGTGACTTGACAACATGTCACTTTAATAAAGGTGATATGAATAGTGATGGATTTGACAGAATAGTGTAAAGCTTTTGGAGGGAAAAAGCTTTAAGTTTTGGCTCCAAAATTCATTGATATATGGATTTAATTAATGAAAATTGATATTTATTTTGGAAAATAATAATCAAAAGTTTTACACATTTTTCATTAAGTCAAAAACACCAATTCTCTCTTCCTCTCTCATCTCTCTCACGCCAAAACAGTGGCTTTGCTCACTGGTTTGAACTTCATTTGGCGTGATATTAGGGAAGCAAGAGTGGGTTTTCATGGTGAAAATTCAAGTGCTAGCACACTTACGAGTCTTGCGAAGGTGGTAGGGAGGTTCGACCATGAGCCGGGATCCGTCGGACGAGGCTTGGAGCTCCGTTTCGTCACTCAAAATTCTGTTTTTGGAGGCAGTGAACTGCTGTTTTGGCGCCCTTGACAGTGAGCATTTTGGGTTCATTCGTCTTCAAATCGACTCAACCGATCGATGTGAGTATTCCGCTATCTCGTTGGTGTATTCACACATTGATTTCATGTCTGTTTGATCTTGGGACCTAGATAATAACCAACAGAAGAGGCGGAGAATAGAAAATTATATGGTCTGAACAGGAGGCCCATTGGGGGGACATCGGAACAAAGCCCGTTTCTGCTGAATGAAATTGCCGCTAATCCGGAACAGACAGTTTTCCAACTTGGGAAGGCCCCTGTCTTCTAAGTGCTAGAGAAATTGAAGAGGCAAGGGCTCTTAAAACCCTTTGATAACAAACCATTACCCAATCCCCTACCATCACATTATAAACCTAAGCCTTTACTGCCACTTCCAACAACAAAAGAGCCATGACACCGACAACTGCGCCCGACTTCGCCATGAAATCCAAGACCTGATAGACTCCAAAAAAATACCCAACCCAGAAACAGAACAGCCTGACACACACAGAAACCCCTTACCCAACTACCGTGTCGTACCACCACCAGCCTACATGATCAATTCTGGCCTCCCAGAAGACCTTGTCCTGTAATCCTTTCACCCTCAAGCCTTTTGCCTGGGAATCTGGGATAATACTAGTGAGATGAGTTTGAGCAGAAGAAAAACTTTTGGCTTGATTTCTCTAGCAGTGATGAGGAGGAAGTAAGAGGAATGACACGTAGCGGTCGTTTTTACAATGATATGGCGGAAAAGGTTAAAGAAGCTTTGACAGATGGTAGAGAAGTGGTTGAGACTGCAGAAAATACTGAAGGGGATGTAGTGCTGAGGCAATTGAGGAAGACTAGAGCACAAGTGAGTATCTGGGAACTATTATGTGCATCTCGGGAGCATAGACAGGCTATGGTTGAGGCCTTGAGCAAGATTGTGGTACCGGAGGATGCCAACCCCGCAATGTTTGTTGGGTCGGTTCAGAGAAGCTTTGCAGATATCCTTTTCTGAGGATGAACTCCCGGTGGAGGGAAGAAATCATAACATGCCTCTATTTATCAGGGCCGAGGTGAGGGGCAAGAAAACTTCATGTGTGATGGTGGATGACGGTTCGTCCATCAATGTGTGCCCGTTGAAAATTCTGGAGAGATTGGGTATGAAAGCAACAGACTTGGACCCCTCCAGTATGACTATTAAAGCTTATGATGACAGTAAAAGGGGAGTTGAGGGTACCTTTGTGGCTATGGTCAAGGTAGGGCCGATTGAAGATGGGGTTGAGTTCACAGTGCTGGATATCCCAGCCACTTTTGCCTTATTGTTGGGAAGGTCTTGGTTTCACAAACTTGGGGGCGTGCCTTCCACTTTGCATCAGATGATCAATTCCCGTATGAGGGAGAAGTTGTTACCATCCGGGCTGAGTTAGATAATGCCGTGGCTGCCTTGGAGATACAACCTTTCACGAGGTTTCAGGTGTCAGCTACTTTCGAGGAATGGGTGGATCCTAGGGTGGCTAGGATTATGGAGAAGATGAAGTTTGAGCCGGGAAAAGGTTCAAAATTTCCGGATTTCAGAGGACAGACTACTCGGAAGGGTTTGGGGTACAAATCTGACGAAGAAAAGCCAAAGGTCAAGAAAAAGGGCCTGAGACTGATGGAGTGCTTTGTGAAGCTTCAGGGTATCAAGGAGAGCCTGAACCTGTGGAGGTTAATGGGATTGTGGTACCTGGGTTTGAGTTCTTCCAGGATTTGTGGGTGAGAAGCCACTGACTGGAAAAACGTGGAAGCAGAGATTTGGGAAGAAGAATTGATGAAGTTAGAGAGCCTGACTCTGGAAGAGGATGAGAAGCCTGAGGAGGACCTGATTACAAAGGAAGAAGTTTCTATAGATGATGAAGACATTTACCTTTCCTGATGTTGTTGAATGTACTTCCGCATTATCCAATAATAAGACATTTCTTTTGCTTACTTGCCTGAGTCATTTCCGTTTACTCTGCATGAATCAAGCATATTTGACATCAGTTCAGCCAGAACTATTGCATTTAACTTAGGTACACTTGAGAACCCTAAAGAATTTTGATTGCAAGTGAAGTAACCTCCGAAGAGAGGGAGAAACTAGAAGAAGTGTTGGTAAGATATGCCAAAGTATTTGCTTGGTCCTATGAGGACATGCCTGGGGTAGGCAGAAACATTGCCCAGCACACAATACCAACTTATCCGAATATGAGGCCAGTAAAACAGAAACTCAGACGGATAAGACCAGAATGGGCTGAGAAAGTCAGAGAGGAAGTTAAGAAACAGATAGATGTGGGGTTCCTGGAAGTAGTAAAGTATCCCGAATGGTTAGAGGAAGTAGTAAAGTATCCCGAATGGTTGGCTAACTTAGTACCGGTACCGAAGAAAGATGGGAAGGTCAGAATGTGTGTAGACTACAGAGATCTCAATAAAGCTTGTCCGAAAGATGATTTCCCTTTGTCGCATATAGATGTTCTGGTTGATAGCGCGGCTTTATCCGCTATGTATTCGTTTGGAGATGGTTTTCAGGTTACAATCAGTTCTCATGGCTGAGGAAGATAAACATAAGACATCATTTGTTACCAAGTGGGGCACCTATTGTTACAAGGTAATGCCATTTGGGCTTAAGAACGCGGGATGGCTACTTATCAGCGGATGGCCACTACACTTTTCCATGACTTGATGCACAAAGAGATTGAGGTGTATGTGGATGACATGATGGTGAAATCAGAGACAAGAGTTGGGCATATTGAGGCATTGGAAAGGTTCCTTCAGAGAGTTGACAGATATAACCTGCGGCTTAACCCCAAGAAATGTGTGTTTGGGGTGACATCAGGGAAATTGCTTGGTCATACAGTGGGAATGGGCGGAATAGAGGTAGACTCCGAAAAGATCAAGGCAATCATAGAAATGCCTGCACCGAAGACAGAAAAGGAAGTCAGAGCATTCTTGGGGAAGATTCAGTACATCAGTCAGTTTATTGCCAAGTTAACATCGGTATGTGAGCCTATCTTCAAACTGTTGAGAAAAGATCAGCCAGTGAGATGGAATGAACACTGTCAGACCGCCTTCGACAGAATCAGAGAGTACTTGGTGAAGCCACCTGTATTGAAACCTTCGAGGCCGGGTAGACCTTT
The DNA here is from genome assembly GCA_019454045.1 of Zanthoxylum bungeanum. Taxonomy (NCBI): domain Eukaryota; kingdom Viridiplantae; phylum Streptophyta; class Magnoliopsida; order Sapindales; family Rutaceae; genus Zanthoxylum; species Zanthoxylum bungeanum. The sequence continues at coordinate 24,240 of SKCR01047428.1, forward strand.
GATATTGTATTTGGCTATAGAATCAGAAGCATTGGGTGGCTATGATGGTACATGCAGATGAGACAGGGGTAGAACATGCAGTTTATTATCTGAGTAAGAAAATGCTCCCGTATGAGGCTCGGTATCAGGAGGTTGAGAAGATCTGCCTTGCAGTGGTATGGGCTTCCAGAAAGTTGCGACATTATTTCCAGTCTTACAAGATCCAGGTGGTGGCAAAGGAGAATCCTCTGAAATATCTTCATTCAGTGCCTTCACTAGTGGGGAAACTGGGCCGATGGTTGGTATTGTTGACAGAGTTTGACATTGAGTATCTCACCTCCAAAGTGATTAAGGGGCGAGCAGTAGCAGAGTTTCTGGCATTGCAACCTGTTGAGGGGGATCAGTATAAGTTTGAGTTTCCAGATGAAGAGATCCAAGCAATAACAGTTCAGAGATGGAAGATGTATTTTGACGGGGCAGTGAATTAGAATTAGGGAGCCGGAATCGGATCGTGATAGTGACCCCTGAGGGAGAGACTTTGCCTTTGGCCAAGAGGTTGACATTCAGAGTGACTAACAACATGGCCGAGTATGAAGCATGTGCTTTTGGTTTGACTGCATTGATAGCCTTGAAGGCCGGGAGTGTGGAAATCTACGGAGATTCTATGTTGGTAGTCCAGCAGATGCGAGGAGAATGGGAATTGAAAGAGGAACGGTTGAAGCCTTATCTTTGTCACCTCAGAAAATTGGCACAGGTTATCCCCAAGTGTAAGTTTCAACACTTACCGAGAGAAGAGAATCAGATGGCAGGGGCTACACTAGCAGCGACTTGGGAAAATCCAGAGAAGTTAGTGATGAGAACCGTTGATACTGACAACACAAGTAAACCTGTTATGAGACAGAAAGAATTCTGGAAGTTGAGGTTGACGACGGTAAACCTTGGTATTATGACATTCAGAGGTATCTGGAACATGGTGAATTCCCGGAGGGGGCGGGCAGAAAAGACAGAATAGCCATTCAGAAGTTAGCTTCCCAGTATGTGACTTTGAAAGGGGAACTGTACAAGAGGCAGGCAAACGGTATTCAGTTAGTTGAAGTGTTTAAGAAAGGAAGAAGCTCAACGTGTAATGGAAGAAATACACGCCGGGGTATGTGGTCCGCACATGAACGGGTTGAATCTGTCACGCAAGATAGTGAGACAAGGTTTTTATTGGTCAACCATGGAAACAGACTGCGCGAAGATGGTAAAGCACTGTCATGACTGTCAAGCACATGGTAATTTGAATCACTTACCGCACACAGAATTGCACGGGTTGTCAGAGCCGTGGCCTTTCTCAGCATGGGGGATTGATATGATTGGGGAAATTCGACCAAATGCATCAAATAGGCATCGCTTCATAGTAGTGGCAGTAGATTACTTCTCGAAGTGGGTGGAAGCCGAATCATTCCGTAATGTTACAGCAAAACAGATGGCAAAGTTTATAGCTCGGAACCTCATTTGTCGGTATGGTATGCCGCATCATGTAGTGACAGACAACGGGGTCCAGTTTCAAGGAGAGACGAAGGCAATGTTACAGAGGTATGGGATAGGCCACCACAAGTCATCACCGTACAGGCCGCAGGCAAATGGGGCAGTTGAGGCAGCCAACAAGACTATAAAGACAATTTTAGCCAAGATGACAGAAAATTGCAGAGATTGGGCCGAGAAATTACCGTATGCTTTGTGGGGGTACAGAACATCAGTAAGAACAGCAACAGGGGCCACACCTTACTCTTGGTCTACGGAATGGAAGCAGTATTGCTAGTAGAAGTGGAAATACAGTCCCTGAGGGTATTAGCAGAGGCAGCTACCGGAACAGGAATGGGCCGCACAGAGGTTTGATCAGTTAGACTATTGGATGAGAAGAGAACGAAGTCTTTGTATCACATGCAGTTGTATCAGAAGAGACTAGCTCGGGCATTCAACAAGAAAGTACGCCCCACCAAGATCAGAAAAGGGTGATTTGGTACTTAAGCAGTCGAGGCCGTCGACTACAGATCCGAGAGGAAAATTCAGACCTAACTGGGAAGGACCTTACATAGTGCAGAAGGTAATGGGAAATGGAGCAGTAAAGCTGTCAGACTTGGAAGGAAACGAGTTCACCGAGCCGATCAACGTAGACAGATTGAAGCAATACTTTGCCTGAGGGAGATGAAGACTAAGCAGTCACCACACAGAATTGGCAGAAGATCTAACCCAACGGGATAGGAAAATCATTCATGCATACACGTAACATTGCATTCTCTTTGTGTTTGTTTCTGTTTTGTGTTCGCAGTTCAAAGAAAGGAGGAAAGCGGCAGGAATGAGCCAATCAACGTCAACGCAATTTCAGTTTTTTGGGATGAGTCCCAAGGGGCGAGGCCCATATCAGCTTGGGGGCGAGGCCATATCATGTCATCTCCAGGTATGGAGACCACACATCATCAGTTCGAGGGCGATGGTCCCTATAGTCAGCGGTGTTGGGTCGAGGTGGCCAGGGTCGAGGTGCCCCCGTTGTCAGTTGTAGTTCCGGGTCGAGGTGCCCAGGGTCGATCGAGGTGCCCACTACATCATCAGTTCGAGGGCGAGGTCCCTATAGTCAGCGGTGTTGGGTTCGAGGTGCCCAGGGTCGAGGTGCCCCCGTTGTCAGTTGTAGTTCCGGGTCGAGGTGCCCAGGGTCGAGGTGCCCACTACATCATCAGTTCTAGGGCGAGGTCCCTATAGTCAGCGGTGTTTTCTGTTGGGTCGAGGTGTCCCAGGATCGAGGTCCGCTGCAGTACCAACTCAACCCGAGGCGGCAGCCGAGCCAGGTAAGTAAAAATGCATTGCATAACTTTGATAGGATTGTTCAACAGTCACACACTGCACAAGTCCCATCAAAGTGGGGGCGACTGTAGGCATTGCATTTTCGCATATGAAACCCGATGATGAGTCTCAATTGGAGGCACTACCTTTTTAGCTAAGGATATTGCGGGAAATGGAGGTCGGAAGGGGAAATTCGGAATACGTATGTCATCAAGTTCATTCCACAAGTTCACTGTCTTTGTTGGTGCTGCGTTAATTACTTCGTTCGAACCTCATGCAGATTGCGGACGTTCGTGCCACGTTCTAATTGGCGTTCGAACGGAGTCGGTGTTTCTGGTTTTGCTGCTAGCCTCGCACCCTAGCCCATTTAGCCCCCCAAAGCCCATATAAAACACATCCCAATTTATTAAATTAGACATTAAACATTAAATAAAATATTTAAATCATTTACCAATTAAATAAAACACTAAATATAATCATACCTAATCAAAGATAAATCAAATATATTAACTTCCTAACTAAGCAAATCACATAATAAATAAAAATAAGATATGACTAATTAAAATCAATCTTAAACCAATCAAAGTTAATCAAATATTTGACTTCCTAAATCTAATAAGATATCCACCAATTTAGATTATTGACTTCCTAATTTAAAATATTTTGTCCCCCCTCAATCTTGTATATACCTTTCCCATCTCTCCTAATTTGGAAACAAAAACCTTCCTTGTGAGACAAGGTGAAGCCCTAGCCCTTCTCTATATAAACAACCCCTAACCTAGCCATCCCTCCTCTCGAATCTCTCTAGCTCAGACATACAATTCACACAAGAAATATTAGACATCACAAAAATCACTCCTTCATCCTTACCCTCACATCACCGAAACTACAAGCACCAAAACAACCCCTAACCACCACCGAAAATCAACCCCCTTAAACCTCCACACATCACCGAAAATCACACAAAAAACAGCAGCCTAAATCACTCCCGAAACAGTCCTAAAATCCCTTAAAACAGTAACATAAAAGACACTTACAATCCTTGAAATAACCACATAAAAGCACACCAAAAAGAACCACAGAACAGTCCATCAAGAACATCAAACAGTCCACAAACAGCAAGCAGAGGACATAGAGGAAAGGCAGCAAAACCACATGGAAACAGCAGCAAAACGGAGGCGGAACAGTAGCTTGACGGGCCGGAGCGAACAGCGAAGGAAGAGGCAAACCAGTGAACCAGAAAAGTTGTGGAGCTTTACCCCCTCCGATCTTCGTGAAACGCGAGTCCGGGAGACAGCTTAAAAGGTTAGACCTGAGGGTATCTTTCACACTTATTCTTATTTAATTTCTGGTCATTTATTTTGATTATGTTTCCGTATTGTTGGCATTTTTTGTGTGTATAATGTGTGTTGTGGGTATTGGATGAATGGAAGAGAGTGTCGTCTCTTGTGGTATATAGGATGGAAACCCAGACGTAAATTCCGTAGCCGAATCCAATGGACGGTAGTGCGGTCTGTACTTGGGACACAACTCCACGTACCACTTGAGTAAACAGCACCTTCTCTTGTTTGTGTTGCTTTGGTTTATTTATTTTTCGTTATTTAAATTCTTGTATGTTGCTTATCCCCGTATGATACGATCGAGTGCATGGGCTTAGTAAGTGCAATGAAAGGTCCCCTAATTGGAGGGGTTAAAATCCTTCACCACGATGCTTTGCCGCACCGATTGATGTTTGTTCGGTGAATGCAAGATACGTTCAATCGAGCATACTTAGTTTGATATGATTGTCTTTATTTTCGTATGCATAATTCAATCGAGCGCATGGGCTTAGTAAGTGTGATGTGAGATCCCCTATGGGGAGGGGCAAAGCCCTTACCACATGCTTTGCCGCGCCGGTTGATGTGTGTTCGGTTGGATACAAGATACGTTCAATCGAGCACACTATGTTTAATATTATTGCTTTTAATTCTTTGTATGCATGATTCAGTCGAGCGCATGGGCTTAGTACGTGATGTGAAACCCTATGGGGAGGGGTTAAGCCCCCTTACCATGATGCTTTGCGCGCCGGTTGATGTATGTTCAGTCGAATGCGAGATACATTTGATTGGACATATTGAATTTGACGTTGTCATCTTTATTCTTTGTGTTGCATGTATCAGATCTGGTTCCGTTCGAACGCGTTCTCGGACGCTACACGAACGCGAACCTTCTGTTTACCGTTCGCACGCGTTCCCGAACGCTACGCGAACGTACTCACACTGTCTTGGTTTTATAATGCATCAGGTCTGGTTCCGTTCGAACGCGTTCTCGGACGCTATACGAACACGAACCTTCTGTTTACCGTTCGCACGCATTCACGAACGCTACGCGAACGTACACACACTGTCTTGGTTTCATAATGCATCAGGTCGGTTTCCGTTCGAACGCGTTCTCGGACGCTACACGAATGCGAACCTTCTGTTTACCGTTCGCACGCGTTCACGAACGCTAGGCGAACGCACACACACTATCTTAGTTTTATAATGCATCAGGTCTGGTTCCGTTCGAACACGTTCTCGGACGCTACACGAACGCGAACCTTCTGTTTACCATTCGCACGCGTTCACGAACGCTACGCGAACGTACACACACTGTCTTGGTTTCATAATGCATCAGGTCTGGTCCAGTTCGAACGCGTTCTCGGACGCTACACGAACGCGAACCTCCTGTTTACCGATCGCACGCATTCTCGAACGCTACGCGAACGTGCACCCACTGAATTGAGTCATCTTCATTAGATTTAACGCATAGTTTTTCCTAGTAGCTATCCCCACATGTATGAATATGAACGTGTTTAATGTATTACAATTCATATGCTTGTGTCATGATAACATTTGAGTATTATTTCTTGCGGTATATCGGATGGAAACCCAGACGTAAATTCCGTAGCCGATTCCGAATGGACGGTAGTGCGGTCTGTACTTGGGATACAATTCCACGTACCACTTGGAAAAGTGCCCATATGTGTGCTTGTATGGTTAATATGTGTTCTTTAGTTTTCTTGAATGTAATATGCTAATGAAGTTGTACGTTTGTTGCTACTTTGATATATTTTTAAGCATGCAATTTTAGATGTGAGATATATGTGAAATGTGTGCATAAGTTTTATTTTGCATATGAGAATTTAGAAGCATGATACTCTTGGAAATAAGTGTTACTTAAGCTTGATTAAATTATCACATAAATCCTTTCATTACAAGTGACATAAGTAAGAGACCATTCCGAACCCAACGGTTTGAGGTCTTCCCTTGCGAGGGGTGAGTGTGGCCTTAAATCTTTGTCCCGGTTCACACCGGGTGGCGACTCCATGTTATTTAGTACTTCCCAACTAAGCCACGATCCTAGAACAGCGTCGCCCAGGTAGCTATGTTCCCACAGGAGTCTTTGCGGCAAGCATATCAGATTGAGCACTAATGTTATCATCATAATGAGTCTTCTAAAGCCCATGCTATACTATTTGCTCAACTCCGGGCTCAGGTCAGAGAGGTTTCTCTATCCAATAGGGTAATTTCTCAGCTTCCAGGACTATCCTGAGATTCATTTCCCAATTTGGAAATTTACGCCGTTAAAGACATTTTTCACCTAGGATTATGTTCTTTTACGCTAATCTTTCAGCTATGTTGATTGTTATAGTCCAACTATCCAATCAATGATTTCGGGTACAATCAAATGTAATGATTACTATAGTCCAACTATATAATCAACTATAAATGATCTGTTACATTCAAATGTAATGATTACTATAGTCCAACTATATAACCAACTATAAATGAAGTAATGTGTTGTACAGTCTAACTGTTTAAAGAAAGCAATATTTAATATTAGTTTAACTAATATATTTATAACAATGTTAAATAAAATAAAAGAGCGCGTATTGGCAAGTATCTAAACGAAATTGCAAATTTAATACTTGCCTCCCACTATTTTTCGGCGAGCCTCTAACCCTCTATGGAGTACTCGGGAAACCTAGTTTCCTAGTGGGCTAGAATCCCGTTAAATAATACACAACCTTGACTTTGGCCAACAAGTTGTATGAAACTTAACTAGGTAGATCTCTAAGATCAATTGGATCCCATCCAATTCCTAGATCCAGTAGGTGGACCTCCAAGTCCGAAACATATATCCAATATATGTAAATATATCCAATATATGTAAATATATCCAATATATTTCCTAACCGTTTTCCTCTAAATCAACTAAGTCTTGGCTTTGGCTCAACAAGCTTAATGATTCTAGTTAAGCGCGACTCATTGACAATGGAAAAGCTTCGTAATCGAGGTCGATGAACAAGAAGTGACCTTGACTTTGGCCAACAAATCACAACTTGTCCAAGACGTACGATATGGAACAAAGCTTACGCGGTTCAAACACATCCGCGATGGATAAAGGTCTTGACTTTGGCCAACAAACCAATGCCAATCTTGGATCTTGAGAGAGAACCACTCAATGGAAGGAAAAATGCTTAATATTGTTTGAGGGTTTTTCGCGTAAATTGGAAACCAATTTATTATCTTTGATTAGGTCTCATTATACACCCTTAAGCATGCATTCTAAAAGCATAATAAGGCGCGAAATAAATTAATAATGATATGCGGATGGATATATAACAAACTTTGTTCCTATAACAAATCTCTCCATTTCCTCTCTCCCGCTAGCACTATTCATACTTCTACCCAATTACATAATACTTCTAAAGAAACCTCATTTACATTGAGGGGAATTGGTGAGAAGAGAAATACAAAGAGAATAGAGATAATAGGCTGGACACGTGTAGGCACTACATTTTTGCATATAAATCCCGATGATGAGTCTCATTTGGAGGAACTACCTTTTAAGTCGCGGAAGCCGCGGGAAACAGATGTCGGAAGGGAAAAGATGGAAATCAGTACTTTGTCGAATTTGACTCGTTTGTTTAGCTTTGGGCTCGCTGGTGGACCTCCGTTTTAAAGCACCTTTAGCCTAAAAAACCCGCAAACACTTAACCTTGGCCCAAAACCCCACATCCAAGCCCATCTCACCCAAGCCCAATCCAAAATAATTAAAACATTTAAAATACATGTCACAAATTAAATTAATCAAATTAAAGCTAACTAAAATCAAATTAAACCAATTAAAATCCAACACAAATTAAATACCAATTAAATTAAATCTAAATTAAGTTAAACCAATTAAAATAAATCTAAATTAAATTAAACTAATATTTAATTAAAATCTAATACCAAAATTAAATAAATCATTACCAAAATTAAATAAATCACTTTCTAATTAATAAATCACTCACCAATTTAAAATATTTACTAACCTAATTAAAAAATTAAATGCCTAATTAACACCAATCAAATATTCAACCTTCCTAATTCACCAAAATTTATCCCCCAATCAAATATATATTTTCCTTTTGTGACACTAATTAGATATTACAAATCCCTATCCATGCAAACCCTAATTGACAACTATAAAACACACACTAAATCAACCCTAAGAGATGACTCTCACTCACGGCAAAACAATAAAAAACCTAAACTCCTTCATAGTGCACTGCCACCAGCACGCACAAATTCCACTCACGTAGCACCCTCCAACTTCACGCATAGCTCCTTTCAACACCAAGAACCCTTCACACAGCCAGACCATCAAAAGCCCCTTAGGCCACCTCACGCTCCAGCCAAGACACCACGCCCTTGACCTGCTACCATGCAACCTTCACGTTAAAGATCATCAACAGCCCCTTATTCCACTCACGTCTCAACCACAAGCCAACGCCAACCTGCACACATAAACGTAAGCGACACACTACGCAATCTACCTTCAACCCATAAGCTATCTGCCCTCTCACGCACAAGAAGACTTCCCATTCAACAAATCATAGCCTCACACAAAGCACACATCACAAACTGCCCCTACATAACCTCACTCACGCAATCAGCCCAATCTACCGCACATTGCACCTCCATTAAGCCGCATATTACACCCAAAATTACACGCATATTAGGCCCTGAAATAGCCCAGAAATTGTCCCAAAACTGCACTGGAAAACTATCCAAAAATCGCCCAAAACAGTGAACAAAAACTGCACTTTAAAACCTTTGAACAACCGAACAAACAGCAGCCCGATACCCATTAAAACCGCATAAAACAGTCCCTAAATGAACCTGAAACAGTGACCAGAAAACCGCGAGGAAATAGCAGCAAAACGGAGTGAAAACAACAAGCAAAACAGCGAAACAGTGAGGTAAAATGCAAACCAGTGAACCAGAAATGTTGCGGAGTGATAGCCCTTCCGACGGCCGTGAAACGGGAGTCCGAAAGTCGAAATAAAAGGTTAGACCTGAGGGTATTTTCCACATTCGTTTTCTGTTTTATTTTCATTATTTATTGAGTATTAGCATGATTGTTATGTTAAAATGCATGTTGTGGCCCTTGAGTAGATAAATATGCATGGATTACGAAATATTGTATGTTGTGGCTTTGGAATAAAATGAAAGATGTGTCAACTCTCGTGGTATATCGGATGGAAACCCGGACATAAATTTCATAGCCGATTCCGAATGGACGGTAGTACGATCTGTACTCGGGATACAACTCCACGTACCACTTGAGTAAATGACACTTTCTTTTGTTTTATGTTGCTTTGATTTATTTATTATTCATCATTCAAATTCTGCATGTTACTTGTTTATGCATGATGCGATCGAGCGCACGGGCTTAGTAAGTCGGATTAAAGGTCCCCTATTTGGAGGGGTTAAAACCCTTTACCACGATGCTTTGCCGTGCCGATTGATGTGTGTTCGGTTGAATGTAAGATATGTTCAATCGGGCATACCAAGTTTGATATTATTGTCTTTATTCTTTGTATGCATGATGCGATCGAGCGCATGGGCTTAGTAAGTCGGATTAAAGGTCCCCTATTTGGAGGGGTTAAAACCCTTTACCACGATGCTTTGCCGCGCCGGTTGATGTGTGTTCGGTTGAAAGTAAGATATGTTCAATCGGGCACACTAAGTTTTATATTATTGTCTTTATTCTTTGTATGCATGATTCAATCGAGCGCATGGGCTTAGTAATTCGGATTAAAGGTCCCCTATTTGGAGGGGTTAAAACCTTTTACCACGATGCTTTGCCGCGCCGGTTGATGTGTGTTCGGTTGAAAGTAAGATATGTTCAATCGGGCACACTAAGTTTGATATTATTGTCTTTATTCTTTGTATGCATGATGCAATCGAGCGCATGGGCTTAGTAAGTCGGATTAAAGGTCCCCTATTTGGAGGGGTTGAAATCATTTACCACGATGCTTTGCCGCGCCGGTTGATGTATATTCGGTTGAATATAAGATGTGTTCAATCGGGTATACGAAGTCTCATATAGTTATCTTTGTCTTTGTACGCATTGTAATGGAAAGCGCATGGGCTTATTGTGTTGGACTAAAAAGGTTCTCCATTTGGGGGAAGAAAAAAGCCTAAAAGGCTACCTTTACCACGATATTCGCCGCGCCTTTCATATATTGGATGCATCATCTACCTTAGTCTTGGCTTAACGACCATCCAATGTTCAAACAATGATTTGATTTGCGCGAGTCCACTCGTTTAAGAATAAATACTCAAAATACGTATTCTTGAATTATATCGAACTACAATTTTAAATCCAATTTCAATTATATTCAATACTAATTCATATTTAATTCCAAATTAAATAATTACACTTTTAAAAGTGCCTTTTAGACTTGGATTCCAAATCCAATCTTCATGGGTCTAAAAGACCCAATTAGTTTCCAATACTTTTTAATTAAAGTCCAATGGGCTTTTAATTAATTCTTTAGGCATGGGCTTTGGCCATTATGGATCAAACCCAAGATGCCAAGACCCAATAAGGAATCACCCTTATGCCATAAAATCAATTTGGCCCATTAGGCCCAATTAATTTTTTTTTTTAAAGGCCCAATTATTATATTTGGACTTTATGGAAATGATTTTAGGCCCAATTGGACCTAACCCAATTGTCCAAAACCAAACTTGGCCCAACCAAGCCCATTAAGCCCAATTACAACAATTAAATTAATACATTATTCCAAATTACATATTAATCCAATTCAAGTGTAATTAATATAATTAATTAATTAATATAATTAATTAATTAATCTAATGTTTCCAAAACACTAATTAATCCAATTTAATCATGCTCAACATTTCCAATTCATGTCCAACACAAATTGAAGCAAAATCAATCTATTACATGCTATATAGCTCACGGCAAAGGAAAGAATTCATCATGCAATTTGATTTCAATCTAATTAAATCAACATTTAACATACAATTAAAGCCATCAACACATCCAATTGTTAATTTTCAAAAAATCACCATGAGCAACCTAGGGGATACATTCGGCCAAGCATGGATTTTGGAGATTTTTGATCTAATCAATTTATCACAAATCCAATAATATACAAATCCAACTCAACATCATATAAACTCAACCAACTCATCAATTTAGGCAAAATCAAGCTCTAAGCATAAAATCCCAAATTAAAGTCATGAACTCTAGATTTTCAAATCAAACTTAGGAGGCTCTGATACCATTGTTAGTGTTCCTAGAACATGCCAAGGATCTCTAAGAGTGATTCATGTGTGAATATTAAAGAAGTTTGCGGAAAAAACTTACAATGATCGGATGTTGGATTTCAAAAATTCCTTTGTATTTGTTGAAGCTCCAAGCTTTGTAGAGTGTTTCCAACACTTGGGTGAGTTTCCCTATCACCTTAATAGACTCCTTGAAGTGCTAGCTTCCTAGAAATTTTGTAACAAAATTTTCTATTTGGTAGAGAGAGTGTTCGGCATTTGCTAGAAGAGGGAGAATATGAATAGTTCAAAACATTTTCAAAAGTCAAGTGTGATGTGTGATAAAAAGATGTCTTTTATAAATGCCAACCACTTACATGACAAATAGTGACTTTTGATATAAGTCATGGGTCCCACCCATTTAATTCCAAATCTAGTTGGCTTACACAACACACTTTGGGCTCGGGTTTGTTTAATCTGACTAAACTAATTTTCCGTCGCGATGTAATTAAATCCAATTTAATTAAATAATAATGTCTCGTAAAATTATTACGAAAGTCGATTGTGAATTAATTCCAAATTAATTCGTTCGCACGAATTAAAATCCAATTTTATTTCCGCACTGAAATCCAATTTTAATTCCGCATTGAAATCCAATTTCAATTAATATGTCTAATATATTATTTTAGCCCAATTAAATAAATTAAATAGTAAAATCCAATTTCACTATTGAATTCACTTTGTCGATTAATTCCAAATTAATCATGTTCTTTCTTCTCGACGAATTTAATCCCATATAAATTCTCGACGTAATTAATCCCAGATTAATTCTTTCTTTGATAATTAATCCCAGCTTAATTCTTGCCGTAATTAATCCCAGATTAATTTTCACTCTCATAATTAATCCTAGATTATTTCTGTTCGAGTCAAATGTCATCGGTGAATCTTCGGGAAGCGACCCCAAGAGATCCCTGGATATGTTGGCAGTAAATCCGGTTGTCGGACTATCTGAACACGTGTGTACCACTACTTTTGTTGTTCTTACCGATTTACAAGACATGGTTGGTGTAGACACTGTATTTTTGCATAAAGCCCAATAATGAGCGTCATATGGAGGCACTACCTGATAAGTCGTGGAAGTCGCGGGAAACAGATGCTGGAATGGAAAATTCCAAAATTAATACCTCGTCATATTTAAACTCACTAGTTTAGCCTCGGGTTCGCTTAGTCGATTTCTGTTTTAAATATAAGCATTGGCCCAAAACCCACGCAACCCATGAAAGCCCATTTATCCCAACAACCCATACAAAAACCATGCAAACCATCCAACCCCCAAGGCCCACACGCTTAAGCCCTCTCCAAAATAATAAAAACCCTAGCATACACCACTATATAAATAACCAGAACCAAACCCTAGCGCTCCCTCTCGGCCCCTCTGTTAGTTATTATCTAGGTCCCAAGATCAAACAAGACATGAAAAGAATGTGTGAACACACCAACGGAGATAGCGGAATACTCACATCGATCGGTTGAGTCGATTTGAAGACGATTGAAGCCACAAAACCCACTGGTTTGGTGCGCCCACTGCTGCAGTTCATGCTCACTGGTTTGGCAGTTTCGGGTCTCATTTCGAAGCTCCAAACTCCGTCGGATGAGTCCCGCCTCATGGGTGAACCTCCCTACCACCTTCGCAAGTCTCGTAGTGTGCTAGCACTTGCGGTTTTTGCCACAAAAACCCAACTCTTGCTTCCCATTGCTCACGCCATTTTGGCTTCAAAAACCAGTCCACTTTTGTAGTTTGGGCGTGAGTTTGAAGAGAGAAAAGAGAGAGAAGAAAGTTGTGTAATTGTTTGCAAAAGTGTAAATCAATTTTCCTTTTATATTTTCCAAAATATAAAAATGATTTACCATTTACTTTAATTCAAAATCAAGTAAATGTTGGAGCCAAAAAGCTAAAGATGCTTTCCAACCACTTGCGTCAACTATTCACATCAACTTTAAGTCATATCAACTTTAATAAACTGACATGTCTTTCAATCAATCAATCACATCAATCAATCACATCACTCAAAGTGACATTTGATTTGACGCTTGATGTGACGAATGATTTGACGCTTGATGCGACTTGCGTTGCCGCACTCGAATTCGAAATACGAATGCGCTCGCAATCACACTCGGGCTCGGGTTCGCTAATTCCAAATTAACGATTTTTCCGTCACGTCGTAATTAAATGATTACGCCTAGCGAATTCACTATTCACGTCACTAACGAATTAATTCTAAATAATTCGTTCGCCCGAATTAAAATCTAATTTTAATTCCGCGTCGAAATCTAATTTCGTTTAATATATCGAATATATTAATTTAATCGATTAATTCCAAATTAATCGTTATCTCTCTCTAGATGATATTTTATCCTAGATAAAATATCTCTATAATTAATCCTAGATTAATTTTCTCTCTCTTCTATATAATCCCAGATTATTTAAGAGTGCGAGTTATGCGTCATCGGTGGATTATCGGGAAGCGACCCATGAGATCCCCGGATAAGTTGGCAGTAAATGCGGTCGTCGGAGTATCCGAATCACGTATGTACCATGTACTACGTTCTACCGATTTACGAGACAAGGTCGACTCCTAGCAAAGCACTAAATCTACCCAATTCTCCGGACATATCCATTTAAGAATATTAAGATCTGTATCAAGCGTAGTATACCATTGTATTGTGCATATTGGCCCAGTATCGGATAGTCACGTGCTAGGGCTGGGGCTGGATAAGTGTCTGCCCCGTCCGAAACACATATCGGATGTCTGGTAACATAGTCTCTATAATCGGATATTCATGACCTGGTCACAATATCCCGATTGGATGCGCATCACTCAAGAGCACTAGTACCGTATCCTGCGTGACATCATCTCCACTATGACTGAAGTGATACTTCCGTCTCGACATCACACCCAATACACTACGACTCTCTGATAAACCCAGAAGTGGTGTACGCAGAACGGTTAAAGCCCTGTACCACCAAGACCAAAGTCTATCGATTATCGTAAGTATTAGCGATGTAAGTCTCAGGTTAAGACTATACACACCTACCTTGATTTCGGCCTCCCATAGACACATAGTTATAATACCAATGGGATTCCGAGGGGTCTATCCAGAGCGAAGCTGTTTCCCGTACCATCGGTGAAACACGACCTCCTATCGCACTTGCATAAGTATCCGATACTTATATATATGAGAACTATGCCGTTGTGCCCTCACAACGCACACAAGTGCAATACTAGCCTATTCTGCATTATCGATGTCCAGTCTCGATAATACTCCGGCTAAGGATATTTAATGATTAATCCTTCGGGACTGATACTGTCTCATATCATTCTCAATCCAGGAACTAATCATAGGGACCTCTCTTCATTTATATATCTATGGTGATATAATCACAAATGATGAGAGTGCAATTTCCTTGTCACATAGTTAATTTGCTACAACAACACAATGATCTGTGCAAATAGTGACGCTATGGGTCATTTTGTCCAACAATCTCCCACTTGGCACGTAGCGAGTCACTCAAGTGTCCCACACCCGAACTATGTACGGTTCGCTCAAATTGCTGAGGAAAGGTTTTCGTCAGCGGATTTGTTTGATTATCGTTTGACGCGATTTATACACATCGCCACGATGTATGATCCGAACGAATCAGATGATATAGAAGTATATATCTGGATCGTCGATGAGACCTTTATTCCTTAGCATGTGCTGACGCCTAGCTCAGCTGCTAACAGAACTATATCTAATCTAATTAGATTTATTTTCGATCCAAATGGCTTCTATTGCTGCCTCAGCTGCAGCAATAATCCGCATTTGTTGTTTATTCGGCAACGGTATCTTGCTCGGAATATTTCCAGCTCACTGTCCCAGTGTTCAAACTTAATAGTACCGTATATTTAATCGTTTGGAAACTTGCAGCAGTGATCCCAATCACTTCAAGTTTTCTTTCTCCATAGTTTAAGATATCATCTTTAGTTCTCTGAGATACTAACAGATGTTCTTAACTTCAATCCAGTGACTGTCACTTGGATTGACCCGATTGTGACTCCATATGCTCGAAGCGTATGAGACACCAAATCAAGTACATTTTAAATGTACAATTTCCAGAGAGTGTTAACCAACTCCAAATCTATCCCAGTAGATCTTTATTCCTCGAATAAAGGTTGTTACTCCCCAGAATTCTACGGAGAATTTCTATTGAAAGCCAAGCTTTCATCAATTGCTATATGGGAATTTAACTGTCAGTGCGCTCTCCCACTAACCTCCTTATATACACAAGAATTATTTCGTTTTGATTCAAATCATAAACCATTATGATTATTTCAAAACGTCAGTTCCAAGAACCTTATGCTTGCTTCATCCAAACATGGATCGAATAACCCGCAAACCCTCGTTTGTTGGTTATACAAAATCGTCAGGATGTTGTAAACATCCTCCAAAAGGTTTCCTTTTCAGGAAAGCGATTTTGATTTGTAACTGACACATTTCATAAATGAAATATACAGTTATCTACAAGCATCTTCAAAATGGATTTACCATGGCAACAGGTAAAAGGTTGAACCGTTATTAACACAATGTTGATAACGATACCTTTCCATCAAAAGCCCAGCTTTGTACGTTGGTATGTTGCCTTCCATGTATGTCTTCCTTGAAGACGTTAATGTACCAATAGGCATAATGCCTTGTGGTACAACAACTAGTATCCAAAATAGTTGTTATACATGGAATCCATTTTCGGACTCATGGCACTTTGCCATAATAGTGAGTCGATACCTCGTATCACTTCCTCAAAACGTAGTCGGTGGATATACCTTCATAAGATTGACATCTTTATGAGGTTAGATCAGAAACCCATACCCTAGGTTGTTTCTGACTCTATCCGATCTACTAGTTTCTTGTGTATTTGAAGATTAATGGTATAGATTCATCATAGATGAACTATTTGTGTTCCATTAAGGACTTCGTGCCTAGAACAGTATTACTCCGATTTTCATCGAGTATCACTATCCTCCCACTGACCACTGCATATCGGTATTCCTCTCAGGAAAAAACCGCATGGTGAGCAACAATCACATTGTTCTCATGTGAGATTTATAAGTACTATACTTATGGTTTCCCTTAGGATAACCTATATTGGCACTTATCCATTTCGGGTCTTTTAGTTTGGTATCATCCAAACGTTATGCCTGGCATACCCAAATTATCAGGAATGAGAAACCTCGTTTCTTCCCTGTTCATATCCTACATGACATCTGTCAAACAGATTATATGGAACCTTATTCTAAATAAGTTTTGCACTGTTTATACATATCCTATTGAAGGAAACAGTAGCTCAGAGCGACTCGTGATAAACCTTATCATGTCCAACAAAATTCGGTTTTAGTTCGGACACACACCGTCTAACTGACGTGTCCCGGAGGAGTCCTCATTTGAAAGAATACCGTACTCTTTCATGTACGTATGAAACTTACTGCTTAAGTATTTTCCATTACGGTCTTACCGTGGCGGAATAATACTATACCGATCTGTTTATTTACTTCGTGTCGAAACTTCAAAGTTTCCGATCTGTGTTCTTCAAAAGAAACACATAACCAAAACGTGATGCCACATCCGTTAAGGTCACGAAATATTCATGTTCACATCTAGCCCAGCTAGATATGGGCCACTTACTTCACCATGAATAGGGCTAACAGATCGGTGGCCCTTTTACTATTACCAAGTAAATAGTATTTTAGGTACTTTACCTAATAAACTAGATTCGCAGACCTTATTTGAATAGTCAAATCAGTCCTAGTACCCACTCTTCAAAAGTGTGGATATACGAGTCTCGTTTAATTGTGTCCTAGACAACAATGCCACAAATAAGTCTCTATTGATCAAATCAATTTGAGCTATTTATTTGTCATTTTTATATGTTTGAGATTTTATTATATTCAAAATATAAATTCTGTTATTCACATCTAATGTGTTTATCTCAGTATCATCTTTATATAATAAAACACTTTAGTGTTCTAGAATATAAAGGTTTATCCGCAACGGATTAAACACTGATATAGAGATAATGTCTCTAGTCAAACTAGTTACATTATAACAGTTCCTAATTTAAGTACAAACCCAATGGGTAGTTCCTAAACTCAGGTATCTACGGTCGAAACAGCGACTTTCGTCCCGTTTCCGATTCGCAGAGAAATCTCAGCTTGAAGTCAGTATCCAGCTCATAGCGGATTCTGAACATCAATACATATATTTTATGTACCACACTAAGTATTTAAAATCCAATTTCAATTCTAGTAGTGAACATAACTTTGACAAATATTTTTAAAGTTAGAGCCTCGCCCTTTCTTTAATTCCTTCGTGTCTTCCATATCCAAATGGTAGTCACTTTGGGATATGTCAATTCTTTTCAATATTTCACAAACCTTTGGCCAAGCCTTGGGTTTCGAATATCGAAATGATGTGCACATTGTGCAACTTGCCCAATTGCAAACTTTGACTTTTCTCCACTAGAATAGTCAATTAATTCTCCAAGAATTATTATTGCAATTTTAATACCTTTTAAATCTAAAGATAGATTTATTGTCAAGTATATAAATTAAGCACTAAAGTCATCATCACATAAATCTTCCAAAGATTTATGCTCTACTATTTGCTTAATTATGGGCTTAGATATAACAAGTTTTTATCAATAAAGTAACCTATTATAATTCCCAATGAAAATTAAATCATTTAAAACATTTAATCCAAGGATTATATATTTTAAATATCCAACTTTTCAATTCTTTCTTGATTTCAATAGTCCAACTATTTAATCAATTTAATAAGGTACTATTTATTATAATGATTACAATAATCCAATTATTTAATCAACTATAATTTAATTCAATTATATTGATTACTATAATCCAATTATAAAATCAAATATATCGAATGAGTTTGTATATAGTCCAACTATATATATTTTAAAACAACATAAATATTAGTCCAACTAATACTTTTGATTAATATGACGAGTAAAATATAGATGAGCGCGTTTAGCGAGTATTCGAACGAATGTTGCAAATTCAATACTTGCCTCCCACTATTTTTCGTCGAGCCTCTAACCCTCTGTCGAGTACTCGGGAAACCGTGTTTCCTAGTGGGCTAGGATCCCGTTAAATATCACACAATCTTGACTTTGGCCAACAAATGTATGATAATTAACTAGGTAGATCTCGAAGATCAATTGGATCTCATCCAACTCCTAGATCCAGTAGGTGGACATCCAAGTCCCAAACATATATCTAATATATGCCTATATATCGAATATATACCCTAACCTTTTCCTCTGAATCAACTAGGCCTTGGCTTTGGCACAACAAACCTAGTGATCCCAGTCAAGCGCGGACCCATTGACATGGAAGCTTCGTAATCAATGTCAATGGACAAGAAGTGGTCTTGACTTTGGCCAACAAACCACAACTTGGACACGACACCGATATGGAACAAAGCCTCGTGATTAAAACACATCTTCGACGGACAAGGGCTTGACTTTGGCCAACAACCCCTGCCAATCTCGGATCTTGAGCAAGAATCACTCAATGGAAGGAAAATAAACGCTTGATATTTAACGAGGTTTTTTCGCGTGCAAATTGGCTACCAATTAATTATCTTTGTTAAGGTCTCATCATCATACACCCTTAAACATGCATTCTAAATACATAATAAAGCGAGTATGAAAATAAATAATAATGATATGCGGATGGATACTTTACATTGATCCTAGATCAAATCTCTCACTTTCTCACTCAAGCTAGCACTTGTATTACTTCTACCCGTTACACTACACTTCTAAAGAAACCTCATTTACATGGAGGGGAATAGGTGAGAAAGAGAATACAAAGAGAATGAAGGTGATAAGGCTGGACACGCAGGTCCAATTTAATAAATCGAATTTATTACAACAATTTCTAAATTGCCCCACCCGACTAATATCCATCCGATATACATTATTCATACAACACAACCACGTATTCACACACATAAGCATGCTATCAATCAATCTAATCAAATTAATTAATCTGATAATTAAGTGATCATCCAATGTTCAAACAACGATTTGATTTGTTCGAGTCAAACTCGTTTTTGCGAATAAGTACTTAAAGTACGAATTCATGAATTAAATTAAACTACATCATTAAATCTAATTTAACATGTATTTAATACTAATTCACTATTCAATTCCAAATTAAATATTACACTTTTATTTAATAAACCTTTTACGATTTAAATTCCAAATTTAATCGTAACGCGTCTCAAAGACCGATTAACGTCCAACGTCAATTCAATTAAGGTCCAATGGGCTTTTAATTGATTTCTTAAGGCGTGGACTTTTGGTCAACTCGGGTCAAACCGATAACCAAAGTCCAATCCGGGATTTACCCCATAAGCCCATAAATCAATCTTGGCCCATTAGGCCCAATAAACTTTAAAGGTTCATTAAGTCGCATTTGGGCTTATGGTTGTGGTTTTGGGCCCAATTGGATCCAATCCATTTGGCCTAAACCAACTTGATAAAATCAAGCCCAATAAGCCCAATTACAACATTAGAAGCCCAATATCAAAATGGCCCAAATAATTAAATCAAAAATCCAATTTTCCCAATTTAATTACCAAAGTGTATTACATGATCAATTACCCAAATCAACATTTCTAAAACATGAATTACATAATTAATCATGGTCATTTCATCAATTGGTGTCCAACACAAATTAATCAAAAATCAAACCCATTTACATGCTTAAAGGTCTCGGCCAAGGGAGGGATTTTTATCCGATTCGAATTCAATCCAATTAATTCACAATCGATATTAAATCCTTATCCGAATGATTTCCAATACATCCAATGTCAAAAATCAAAATTACCAAGACATTAAGGCATAATCAATTCGGCCAAGGGGAAAATTTGGGATTTATGTTCAATTCAAAATCATCCAATTGACCTTAAATTAACATCATCCTAAATGATTCTAATTCATCTAATGAATCAAAAAAAAAAATTCCAAGAATTAAAATTTCCATTAATTCGGCCAACATCAATATTTTGGGAAAAATTATTCCAAATCATTTTTCAACAAATTGGTCCAACCAAAATGCAATTAAACATGTTATAAGCATACTTAAACAATCAATTTATTCAAATCATGCTCAAAACAAATTTACCCAAATTTTAAGCCCTACATTTTTCATGCTTGAACCTATAGCTCTTGATGCCATTGTTGGTATTATCTAGGTCCCAAGATCAAACAAGACATGAAAACAATGTGTGAACACATCAACGGAGATAGCGGAATACTCACATCGATCGGTTGAGTCGATTTGAAGACGATTGAAGCCACAAAACCCCCACTGGTTTGGTGCGCCCACTGCTGCAGTTCATGCTCATGGTTTGGCAGTTTCGGGTCTCATTTCGAAGCTCCAAACTCCGTCGGATGAGTCTCCTCCCGCTCATGGGTGAACCTCCCTACCACCTTCGCAAGTCTCGTAGTGTGCTAGCACTTGCGGTTTTTGCCACAAAAACCCAACTCTTGCTTCCCATTGCTCACGCCATTTGGCTTCAAAAACCAGTCCACTTTTTTGTAGTTTGGGCGTGAGTTTGAAGAGAGAAAAAGAGAGAAGAAGTTGTGTAATTGTTTGCAAAAGTGTAAATCAATTTTCCTTTTATATTTTCCAAAATTAAAATGATTTACCATTACTTTAATTCAAAATCAAGTAAATGTTGGAGCCAAAAAAGCTAAGATGCTTTCCAACCACTTGCATCAACTATTCACATCAACTTTAAGTCATTTCAACTTTAATAAAGTGACATGTCTTCAATCAATCAATCACATCAATCAATCACATCACTCAAAGTGACATTTGATTTGACGCTTGATGTGACGAATGATTTGACGCTTGATGCGACTTGCGTTACCGCCACGCACTCGAATTCGAAATACGAATGCGCTCGCAATCACACTCGGGCTCGGGTTCGCTAATTCCAAATTAACGATTTTTCCGTCGCGTCGTAATTAAATGATTACGCCTAGCGAATTCACTATTCACGTCGCTAACGAATTAATTCTAAATTAATTCGTTCGCCCGAATTAAAATCTAATTTTAATTCCGCGTCGAAATCTAATTTCGTTTAATATATCGAATATATTAATTTAATCGATTAATTCCAAATTAATCGTTATCTCTCTCTAGACGATATTTTATCCTAGATAAAATATCTCCGTAATTAATCCTAGATTAATTTTCTCTCTCTTCTATATAATCCCAGATTATTTAAGAGTGCGAGTTATGCGTCATCGGTGGATTATCGGGAAGCGACCCATGAGATCCCCGGATAAGTTGGCAGTAAATACGGTCGTCGGAGTATCCGAATCACGACGTATTACCAAGTACTACGTTCTACCGATTTACGAGACAAGGTCGACTCCTAGCAAAGCACCAAGTCTACCCAATCTCTCCGGACATATCCATTTAAGAATATTAAGATCTGTATCAAGCGTAGTATACCATTGTATTGTGCATATCGGCCCAGTATCGGATAGTCACGTGCTAGGGCTGGGGCTGGATAAGTGTCTGCCCCGTCCGAAACACATATCGGATGTCTGGTAACATAGTCTCTATAATCGGATATTCATGACCTGGTCACAATATCCCGATTGGATGCGCATCACTCAAGAGCACTAGTACCGTATCCTGCGTGACATCATCTCCACTATGACTGAAGTGATACTTCCGTCTCGACATCACACCCAATACACTACGACTCTCTGATAAACCCAGAAGTGGTGTACGCAGAACCGGTTAAAGCCCTGTACCACCAAGACCAAAGTCTATCGATTATCGTAAGTATTAGCGATGTAAGTCTCAGGTTAAGACTATACACACCTACCTTGATTTCGGCCTCCCATAGACACATAGTCATAATACCAATGGGATTCCGAGGGGTCTATCCAGAGCGAAGCTGTTTCCCGTACCATCGGTGAAACACGACCTCCTATCGCACTTGCATAAGTATCCATACTTATATATATGAGAACTATGCCGTTGTGCCCTCACAACGCACACAAGTGCAATACTAGCCTATTCTGCATTATCGATGTCCAGTCTCGATAATACTCCGGCTAGGGATATTTAATGATTAATCTTCGGGGACTGATACTGTCTCATATCATTCTCAATCCAGGAACTAATCATAGGGACCTCTCTTCATTTATATATCTATGGTGATCTAATCACAATGATGAGAGTGCAATTTCCTTGTCACATAGTTAATTTGCTACAACAACACAATGATCTGTGCAAATAGTGACACTATGGGTCATTTTGTCCAACACCCCTCTGTTTCCCACATTCACACGGCAAAATAAAACACAAAGAAAACCCTAACACTCTCTCATCTTGCTCCTAGCCTCTCTCACCCTCTCTCTTATCTTCTCCCCTATCGGAAAACACGCAAGCAAAAAAAAAAGAACAAACAGAAACCCTAAGGAGATCGTTTTGTCGCTTTCTTTACTCTCCCAATCTCTCTTCTCTCTCCGCCTCAGACTTCACTCGGCAACCATAAAAATAAATAACCAAGAAACCTTAAACTCTCTCTCACGGCAACGAGATTGCTCATAAACAACAAACTAAAGCACCAAGTAGAAAAACCACAGGAAGCCAAAACCAAGGCCCAGACCCTGCCAGCTTGTTTTTTTTTGTTTTAAAAACACACACAAGAGCCAAGACACTCAAGATTCACCAAAGAAATAAACCCTAGCTCACGTTTCTTTGTTCAACACCACGCACGAAAAAATACCTAAATCTCACCTCTCTCTTTCTTTGAATAACAACTCACGATCTCACTCTTCATACACTCAAGGCAACAAACCATAATCCTATAATTAAACAAAAAAATAATCCTTCAATCAGCCCTGACCGACACACACTTACACAAAAACACAACCCTAAAGACCCTCCACCGACCATAATCAAACACAAAAATATCCTTTAACCGACACAACTAAGAAAGACAAAAGTAGTGCCTCTCCACCGATCAACAACAAACAAAATAAAGCCACTAACGCCAAACAACATGCAGCCCTCCACGTGAAAACAAAATAAAACCACAAATCCTTAACGAACCGACCAAAGATCAGCCATAAACAAACAACCCACACCTTGAACCGAAACCGACAAAACACAAAGCAGCCCTCTACGTGAACAAAACATGAACCAAACGTGAAATCGGCAGCCTTGGACGAGTGAAACCAGGAGCAGACTTTGACGTGGAACCAAAAGAAACAACAACAAATTAGCTTAAAACAGCAGCCCTTAACGA
>SKCR01047429.1:0-41005 GCA_019454045.1 Zanthoxylum bungeanum
GTTAAAATGTGCCTTTAAATATTAGTTACAAGATGGTCTCTGAACAAAAAGGTCAAATTTAACCCTAATCTTCCAACACATTCGACTACTTAAATAACAACTCGTTTCCACTAAACTAGCTTCCATTTGGCCATAACTTTCCTTTCCCAGTAACTAGCATATAATGTAGATAACTACCCTAGTAATAACTTCCCTGAGTTGCACATGGGCCTAATAAACATTGGGCCTCATACAACAACATGAATAATAAAATACTTAAGTTTATTACATGAAAAAAAACAAAGTCCTGAAATAACCGTAAGTTGTGGATGGCTTTACTGCTGCTCCTTAAGACTCCTCTATGAGGTGGGTCAAATTGATCAGTCTTAGGCCCTCTTCATTGAAGCTCACTTGTCCTCTAATTTACTTGTTCAATTCGGTCACATGATTTTAGCTCAGGCAGATCATGGCTTCTTTGATCTTTATTATCTTATGTCATGTGATTGGCCCAACTGGTACATAAATTAGATGAATTGTGCTCTTGACTGAGTCTGGTGTTGCTAGGATCACATCATCCCTCCCTCTTGAAAAGGATTCGACATCGATCAGTATCTGCATGAAAAGGGGACAAGTCAGAAATATTAAAGGAAGCGGAAACATTATACTTACCAGGTAGGTCAAGCCTACATGCATTGCCATTGATCATTTCGATGACTTGAAAAGGACCATCTCCCCGCGATTAAGCTTGGATCTCCTATGAGCAGGAAATATCTCTTTACGCATGTGTAGCTAAACCTAGTCACCATGTTCAAATACCACGCATTTTTGGCCCTTATTTGTATGAAAAACGTACTACTCAATTTTCCATACTATGTGTTCACGTGCTTTCTCATGTATTTGTTTCACCAACTCTGCTTTCTTTTTCCCATCTAAACTTACTATTTCCTCAACAGGCAAATGCAACAAATCCAATGGCGTTAGTGGATTAAATTCATACACAAGTTCAAATAGTGAATATGAAGTAGAAGAATGAATGCACCTATTGTATGCAAACTCTATAAATGACAAATAATCTTACCACAATTTTAAATTCATAGTGACTATAGTATGAAGCAATTGAGTAAAAGTTCTATTGGCCACCTCTGTCTGTCCATCTATTTGTGGGTGACACATAGTAGAATAAAGTAGCTTGGTCCCTAGTTTACCCCACAAAACCTTCCGAAAATGGCTCAAGAACTTGACATTTCTATCCGAAACTATACTCCTAGGAATCTCGTGGAGCTGTATTATCTCTCTAAAGAACAAGTCTGCTATGTTAGTGGCATCATCAATTTTATGGCATGCAATGGAAATTTCCATTTTACTAAATCTATCAACCACTACAAAAATAGAATCCTTACCCCACTTAGTCCTTAGTAAACCCAACACAAAATCCATCGAAATATCTACCCATAGTTCACTAGGCACAGGTAATGGAGTATATAATCCATGAGGCTTCACCCTAGATTTGGTCTTTCTATAAGTGAGACACTTGTCACAAATACGCTCTACATCACACATCATCTTAGACTAGTAAAAATGATCTTTTAATGTTCCTAGGGTCTTACTAATTCCAAAATGTGTCGTTCGTCCACCACCATGAGCCTCCCTCACTAATAGCTCACGCATACTACAAGAAGAGATGCACAACTTATTTTCTCTAAACAGAAAACCCTAATGCTTGTAGAATTTATTAAATGCAGACTTAGTACATCCATCATAAATATCACAAAAATCCACGTCACATGTATATAGTTCCTTAATAAAATCAAATCATAGCATTCTAGCACCCAAAGAAGTAAATAAAACATACATGCATGACAAAGTATCTGCAACCACATTATCCTTACCTTGTTTGTAGCGAATGACGTCAGGAAATGCCTCCACAAACTTCATCCATCTAACATGCCTCTTGTTCAACTTACCTTACCCCTTAAGGTGTTTCAAACTCTCATGATTGATGTGTATCACGAACTCTTTAGCCCACAAGTAATGTTTCCAAGTCTCTAGTGCTCGCACAAGTGTATACAACTCCTTATCATACGTGAGATACCTCAAAGCTACCACATTCAACTTCTCACTGAAGTAAGCAATATCTATTCTCTTGCATCAATACCGCTCCAATACCTATACCACTCGCATCACACTCTATCTCAAATGTGCTCTCAAAGTTAGGTAGTGCGGGGATAGGTGCACTACAAAACTTTACCTTGAGCGTCTAAAAAGCACTCTCTTGAGCTTCACCCCACTGAAACCAACTGTCTTTCTGACTACCACAGTCAATGGTGCTAATATACTACTGAAATCATTCACAAAGCGCCTATAGAAACTCGCCAACCCAAGAAAGCTTCGAACCTCAGACTTTGTGGTAGGTGTTGGCCAATCTCTAATTACCTTAATTTTCTCCTCGTCAGCTTTATGCCATATACAGTCACAACAAAAACAAGAAAAATAATTCTATCCATACAGAATGTACATTTTTTATAGTTAGCAAATAATTTTTCTTTTCGTAAAACATCAAGCACACATCTCAAATGATCTACATGCTCATCTAAATATTTATTGTACATTAATATGTCATCAAAATAGACAACTATAAACTTCCTTATATATGCACGCAACACATGGTTCATAAGTCTTATGAAAGTACTAGGGGCGTTTTTCAAACCAAAAGGCAAGACTAACAACTCATATAGCCCATATTTGGTTTTAAAAAGCGAACTTCCACTCATCACCCTCTCTCATATGAATTTGGTGATATCCACTCATAAGATCAATTTTGCTAAAAATTCTAGATCCATTCAGTTCATCTAACATATCATCTAGCCTAGGAATGAGATGTTGATACTTTACCATGATATTATTGATGACACGATAATCTACACACATGCACCACTAGGGATGGAAAAATCCAGACCCGGACCAGGGAAAAAATTTCCGGATTCGAACTCAGGTATACCTGGTGCGGGTCTATGTATACCGGGATTCAGATATGATACCCGTATATAAACAAAATAAAATAAAATTTATCAATTAACATCATGAAAAAACTTAAATTATCACAAATTGAAATTCACTAAAATATACAAAAACTGAAATTCATTAAAATATAATTAAAATTAATCGGATCCATGTAAAAATTATTAATTATCTTCATAAAATATCCTAAATTATATCTATTTTCTTATTTTTTCTTTAAAATTAATCAGATCCGAGTATCCAGATCAGGAATTATGTGAACCCAGGTCTGGACCTCGGTCTGCACGGGTCTTTAAAATTAAGATCCGAGTCCGCAAAAATATATTACGGACCCGGGTCTTTCCGGACTCGGGTCCTTCCGGTTCTTCTGGATTCGAGTAGTTCTGCCATCCCTATGCACCACATCTCATCATTTTTAGGCACTAATAGCACATGTACAACACACAGGCTCATACTCTCTCGTACATAATCTTTCTCCATCAGCTCCTCAACTTGCCTCTGAAGTTTCTTCGTCTCATCGGGATTACTCATATAAGCAACTTTATTGGGGATGATAGATCCAGACACGAAATCGATCTAATGTTATATTCATTGAATGAGTACAAACCCATTATGGATGTCTTTTGTGAGCACGTCTCCAAATTCCAGCAAAAGAGAAGAAATAGAAACAAGAAGCAGACTGTTTATGTTAGTAAGTAAAGAAAAAAATGGTCTGTCTTAATACACTAGCAGCAACATGATTTTGCTAGCTTTATAGGCTCTCATCACTTCTCCTTCACCTAGATAAAACTCTTTTTCATTCTTCATTTCTTCTCACTCTCTCCCTCAGCCCATGTCCATTGGGCTTATTCTCGGCTCTAATCCTAGTATTTCCCCCATTCTCGATTTTAGACCATATTTTCTCATCAGTATCACTCTTACCCCCCAAGAATGTGGATTTCTTTTCCATCTCTCTCACATTTTCTCTCTCTAATTATAATTTGACTTGATCATCCTGGTCTTTTTTTGGTGTCAATAGATATAACGTAATAGGCTTGCCCTTATATTGGAATGAATATTTGTCCTAAACCCATCATATATAACTTTCCTATCGAACCGCCACGGCCTCCTAAAAAGTATGTGGCATGCCTACATTGGTAGCACATCATACAACACCTTATCCGTGTAAGGCATAGTGGTAAATGTCAACAAAATCTGCTTGGTCATTCTCACCTCCCCACACCCATTAAGCCACTGTAGCCTATATGGTTGGAGGTGTTTCAAACATGAAAATCCCAAACTCACAACTAATGCTTGGTTAGCCACGCTGGTACAACTACCCCCATATATGATCATACTATATGATCTCTCATTCACGCTACACCTAGTATGAAAAATATTCTCCCTCTGCTTCTCGGTCTCATTCTCTACTTTCTGTGCTGTTAATGCTCTCATATACACAATCGACAAGTTATCTAATGGGTAGGCCGCTCCCTCATCATCACTTGCATCCTCTAACACATACATCTCATATTCTACCTCATCATCTATTCAATCTATATTACCATCATCATTCTGGTAAAGTTGGTGCTTGGAATGCCAATTTGAATAATATATTGTACAATGTGTTTTATTATTTATTGATAAAATAACTACATTTTCATTTCAACCTTGTTAATGGTAATTATTATGTCATATTGCATAAAAGTTTGATATATATATATGCTGAGAATGACATCGACCTTAAAATAGTCATGTAGTAATACTAGACACTGGGTGATCCGATATTGGGATAGTATTAATATTATAAACTATTCTGAAAGTAAATATTCATAGTCGTTGGTTTTGGAATACAATCAAATTTCTATAACGTAGAAGACTAACATCTGTTGTATATTGGAATTAGAGTTCCAATGGCCTTACCCAATAGACCATGAGCAAGGAAAACTCGTATAAGCATGTGGGTATTTATTGGAGCGAATATTGAATAACTCACATGTGAATCCTAATAGTTGGAAGTACACACCACCGCCAATAAGAATCTCATCGAGTCGAATAACATATGTGATCATTTTACTATAGGATAGTATTGATTTTGTGTGTGATCCTCCACACGGTGTTATATATGTTTCCTAAGCACAACTCGGATAGACTACGATGAAAGGGATTATTAAACATATGTGATGACCTCGACTTGTACAGTTCAGAAAGGTTGTTCTTGTTCTTCGCAAATTCAGAGGTGGTCGAATTGTTTAAATATGAGCTAGGCTTATATGACGAATGTGTCTGAACTTATAGAGTCCCACAATATGAAGTGTACTTGGTGAGCACTTGGGTAGTAGATAATGTTTGATAATAAATAATATTTGATATTATAATTATCAATCAAATTAATTAAGTGCTATTTGATAATATTAATTATTTAATTGATCAAATGGGATTAATTGGATTAATCCAAATTAATAATCAAATAAGGGCTTTGTTGTAATTTCATTAATATCTCTACCATTTGAGGATATTTTAGTAATTACAAAATCTATAATAATAGGTGTATTTGGCTTGATTTAATTAGATTAAATCAAAGTGGTAGACAATGAGCTACTCAAGTTGTTAAATTTTGTCTAGATTTAATTGGATTAAATCAAAGTGGGAGACAAAATTGATTAGTTACACCTAATATATATATTTGGAGCATTTATTAATTAAAAATTACATAAGCTTGACTATAAAAGTAATGCTTGAGAAAGTTTTTGATTAAGTAAGTATAAGGAAAAACATAAGAAAAATTAACTTAAAGAAAGTATTTATGAGATAAGCTTTGAAAGTTCTCTACATTTTCAACAAGGAGAAGAAGATTGAATCTTGGAATCAAGCTTTCTAGGTAAGTTTGATCTTCTCTAAAGCTATATTTTTCATTAGTGAGTTGTTATCATTAGTGAAACAAATAGTGATGTATTATGTATTGGACACATAATAACATAACTTGAAGTTGAAATTAGGTTAATGAATTGTGTATGGATGTTTTGGAAGTATAAACACAATATGCTTGTGATTAGGTCAAATATGTTCATGTTTGACATGAGACATAAAATTATAGTTTGGAACTCTAGATAAAAGCTTGGATCTATGACTACCATTCTAGAATCATTTGACCACCTTTAAGTGACATAGAATTGTTCATGAGTAACTTCTTTGTGGGATTCTAATTTGGTTTGTATTTTGATTCAAAGTAATACACATATGTATTTAGAATACATTTATGTTTATTCTATAACATGTGTAGATATTATTTTTATGTTAAAAGTTAAATTTTGGCTTTTTTGAATTGTTTGAAAATGATTGAAAATATATTGGGTTAAAAACCCTAAGTATCAACTTTGTAGAAACCAGAGAGCTGATACATTCATTTGAAAAGAAAATAAAATGTATCAGCCCTTTGTGCTACAATATACACACGTGCACTGTAGCCCATACGTGCATTGTAGCGTGTTCGTGCTTGACTCGCTCACTGAAATTTATTTTCTCCCGATTTTAAGTTTTTGGCTTTAATTTGTCCTCGATTTTTTTCCTATTGACTCGTAATGAAATATAATATTCTATTTTATTATTTAAAAATGGACACATGCTCCATATCCATGGGTTAGACCCATTTCTACTGCTCGGGGCACCGATCCGACCCTAGGGATTTCACATCTGCCCTATCAGAATGGCATCAGAGCATGTCTTAACCACACAACAAATGTTACATGATTGACATGTATTTGAATCTAGGCCTCTATAATTTTCATTTAATTATACATAAATCATATTTGATATGTATTGCATGTTTTAAATTAAAATTTTTCATTGACCCAAGCATGTTAACGACTTGATTGCCATAAATCTCCTATGATCAGGTGATTACTTTTAAGTTTTAATTTTAATAATGTTTGAGCATTATTGGATGGTCTGTCTTGTCAATACGGATATGAATGAGTTCTTATTACTTTTTCCCAATACTATCATTATTGTGAGGGTATAAGTGGTTGAAACTTAGGTCAGTCTGGTAAAATGTTAGATGTAGCGTGATGAGCTGACGTAGTCACAAAATACCATCATTATTGTGAGGGTATAATTACGAAGCTTATTAGTGCACACTGACAAGTATACACTTGGAACATGTCTTAATCCAATACCGTCATTATTGTGAGGATAAAAAATGGTTTAGAACCAAATTTAGGTGTCATATGGATGTGTTTGACCTTTGAGGTCTACCTAATGAGTTCACGAAGGCCAATACCGTCATTATTGTGAGGCTGGAGTAAATGTCATAGGATTCACTTCTCGCTATGAAATTTTGATTTTCAAATTTCTATTTTTCTTTTAAGGAGATTACAGAATTAAATAAAGTAGTGGGATGGCACTAATAGATTAAAAATCTGTAATCGTATTAGTGTTTTTATATTGAAATGAAAATATTCTGCTAGTGCTTATAATTATCTTGTATATGGCTGTCGCAAATCCATTAGCGTGATTTTTTGGATTCTAATAAATTGAAAAGTGTCGAGAACTATTTTATTGGGAAATGAACATATGTATTGTCTTGGACTCTGAGCGATTGAGCTATGTGACGCTCAATCCATTATCTGTCGAAATCATCCTGATTCCACTCCTAAGAGCATGAGACCTTTGAAAATGGAAGGATGATCCCTATGGGAGAAATCTTACATTTTAGATCGATTATTCTAGATTTGCTCAGACAGTACATAAAAGTACCTAATGTTTGAGAATTATGAAACTCAAGAGTTGTTTGTAGCAAATAAGCAATTGAAAATAATCGGAGATCTCAAGAAATATTTCATGCATGCTCAAGGATGGAGGAGGGTTTAGCATTCATTTTTGAACATGAACGATCAGATCTGATATTTGGAACAATGGCTTGGCCGAATTTGATTCTATCTTCTTTGCCTGGTACTTGATGAGCGGAAAATATATCAATATTTACCGCCCCTTTAACTTAATATTTTGTTTAGTTTCTCGGGTTTGATGAACGTTTTGATGTGTTTTAGTTTATTTTGCAGATAAAATAATATCGGGTCTCAATGAAATCATTTAGGATGAAATATGGGTCAAATAAGGGCAATTATTGGACTTGATATATTAATTTTGGAGATTGGAAACTTGAAAGGGCGTTTTGACGAAGTGCAGTTTTGGGAATTCCAGTTTTGCGCATCTGTCGTATTTTGGGCATAACGTTTTACTCAGATATCGGATTGAGCTGATTCAAGTGCCAGATTAAAGAAAACTCAAAGATCTACAACTTTGAAAGAGAAAATATTTTCGAATTCTGAAGATTTCATGACCGAAATTGATGAACCATCCAGAAGTGTGTGATGTGTAATTATTAAAGTCATTATCAATCATTTTCAAAGCAAAATATAAATTAATAAATAATTAATAAAAATTATCAAATCAACACCAAACAAGATAAGCAATTAGTGGAGCAATTATGGATTTGGTGGAGTAATTAGTGGAGAAATTAATAATGGATTTGGTGGAGAATTTGATGGATGATTTGATATAGGCAAAATTTTGCCTATAAATACCAAGCCATTTCATTTGTAAAATTCATACTTTCTTCTTTGAAATTCCTTAAGAATAAATAAGAAGATTGTATCTTTTTGTTTATTTACAGTTTCCAGTAATTAATTTCCTTTTCGCACTTTCTTTTCTTTACTTTTCAGTTTTTACTTTCCGCAATTTACTTTTACGCACAAACTTTTCTTTCTTTACTTTGCAGTTTTTATTTTTCAAGCAATGAGGAGGTAACTCCCCCTTGCTGGGGTAAAAGGTAAAGCTTTTATTATTGCTATCTAGATTAATCTCCCTTAATTATATATATAACTATTTAAAACCTGACTTAATGAGGATACCGCTATATTGGCCGGTTGGAAATTAATTATAAATTGGTTTTAACCTGACT
Organism: Zanthoxylum bungeanum; assembly: GCA_019454045.1. NCBI lineage: Eukaryota > Viridiplantae > Streptophyta > Magnoliopsida > Sapindales > Rutaceae > Zanthoxylum > Zanthoxylum bungeanum. The sequence goes on from SKCR01047429.1 coordinate 8,939, forward strand.
AAGTATGGATACCGCCTGGTTGGTCGGTTGGTAATTAATTATTAATTTGACTTAATCAGGATACCGCCTATATGGCTGGTTGGTAATTATCACGCAAAGTTAATATATTATATTAAGGGAGATATCTAAAATAGTAGTAATAAAAGTTGATCCTCTAACCCCAACATTTTCTTTTATTGTACTTTTACTTTATTTATTTCAGCAATTTACTTTCAGTAATTTACTTTGTTTTTTTTCTTTTTTTTACTTTTACTTTTTACTTTTTACTTTTACTTTTTACTTTTTTTTTTTACTTTTCAGCAATTTACTTTTCGTATTTAATTTTCAATATTTTACTTTATGTCTTTTATTTTATTTAAGTTTTTACTACCCGTAAATATGTGTCGTAACTAAGCCAGTTATCTGGGGTTGTGATGAAATCCAATATCACCGGTTTATAAGGGGTTAAATTATAGTTTGGGTAATATAAAGGTTTATTTATTGAGTCTTAATCTTAATGCTTTTTATTAACTGGCCATTAATAAAATTGAACTGGTAAACTTAAAATGAACTAGACATAGGGATTTTAAGTTTAAGACCTTAGACTCAATAGCCCACGATCTTCCTTGAGGATAGATAACCCTTTAATAGATTTCCTTACAGGATAGAATATACCTGTCGGGCGGGGGTAGCCATAATTGGAACTTAAACTTAATGAATCCAGATAATTTGGTTGACATAGACATATGGTTCAATTGGGTTAAACTGGGTATTTGTGTCTGACCATCGACAGAGGCTTACATAATTTAGTGTTCCAGGTTAATAAATCATATATTACCCACTACTTTAAGATAACCACTTCATCTTTAAATGATATTGGAAGAAATCACAACCCTAGATAGTTTTTTAATATTGAATTTCTTAAACCTACTTTCGAACAATTTTATTTACTTGTTTTTAATTTAGAATCGTCACCATTTCAAATCAATCAAACAACCTGTTAGATACTAGTAATCATTTGACCTCATAAAATTAATAGATTAGATATTAAGTCCTCGTGGGATCGATATTTTTATACTACTTGAACGATACGTGCGCTTGCGTTATACGTGTGTGTTTACGCCGGTCAAGTTTTTGGCGCCGTTGCCGGGGACTTATTTATCTTTTACTATTAGTTTAGGGGTTAGATACCTTTACTTGTATCTAATTTCTTTTTACTTATTGTTTTTGTTTTCTTGTGTTTCAGGTTTTCAGAAACTTCATGAGACGAACCAGAAGCTTTGAACTCCGACCGCTTGACCCAGAAATTGAAAGAACCATCAGACAGTTGAGAAGGGAAAGGCGAGAAGGCCAAGAAGCTTTAGTCAACATGGAACCTGAACCTTTGAACGTTGCACCACCAATTCCCATTCGAGACAGAACCATTCCGGTGGTTGACAGACTCATTTCCTGTATTGTACTTCCTCCCTTACCAGCAAATGCGTGTGACATCAAAACATGCATTCAGATGATTCAGCAGTCAGTTCAGTTCGGGGGAATGCAACTGAAGATCCTAATGCCCACATCAGTAACTTCCTGGAAGTTTGCGGCACTTTCAACTACAACAGAGCATCAGAAGAAGCAATGAGACTGCGAGTTTTTCCATATTCCTGAAAGGACAGAGCTAAAGCTTGGCTACATTCACTACCAGCAGGTTCTATCACAACTTGGAACACTTTAGCCACCAAATTTCTTGCAAAGTACTTTCCACCAGCCAGAACCGAAACTGAGGAATGACATCACATCCTTTGTACAACAAGATTCAGAATCCCTCTGCGAAGCTTGGGAAAGGTACAAAGATTTACTCCGGAAATGTCCTCACCATGAGATTCCAAAATGGCTTCAAGTCCAAACATTCTATAATGGACTTTCTGGAATAATGAGAACCACAATCGATGCTGCTGCTGGAGGAGCTTTAATGGCAAAAGGAGAAGATCAAGCCTGGGAACTAATCGAAGAAATGGCCAACAACAATTCCTTGTGGCCAACAGAAAGGAGCATGATCCAAAGAATTGCAGGAATTTATGAAAGTGGAGCCAATACAGCAGTCAACACCAAGCTAGATCAGATATGCAAATCATGGAGAACTCTTACCACTGGATCCACAAGTTCACCATATGGAGGAGCACCAGAGTCGAACCAACTTGAAGAAACGGTGAATTTTGTCAACAATTTCAACAGACAAGGGAACAATCCATATTCCAACACCTACAACCCAGGGTGGAGGAATCATCCTAATTTTTCATGGAGCAACAATTCAGGCCAACAGCGAACTATCCACCACCTGGATTCCAGCAACAGAACAAAGGCCAGGAGCAGGCAAATGAACCAGGAATAGCAGAAGTGTTGGCTCAGTTAAACAAGTATGATGCTATCTTTCAAGCCAATCAGCTTCCATCAAAGCACTGGAGAATCAAATCGGACAACTGGCCAATGCTCAGAGTTACAGACCGCCAGGTACCCTTCCTAGCAACACAGAGCCAAATCCAAGAAACATGGGAGGAGCAATGTCATGCCATCATGTTAAAAAGCGGTACTGAAATCAACAAAGATGTTGGAGCCAAAACAACTGCTGAGGAAGTTCCAAAAGAAACAAAGCAACAGATGGAGGAAAAAGAAGCAAAGGAAAAAGAACAGATCACTCCACCTCCACCTTTTCCTCAACGTCTTCAGAAGAACAAATTGGACAAGAAGTTTTCTCGGTTCCTGGAGATCTTCAAAAAGCTGCATATCAACATTCCATTTGCAGAAGCGTTGGAACAAATGCCCACCTATGCCAAATTCATGAAAGATATTCTTTCACGAAAACGGAGATTGGGAGATTACGAGACAGTAGCATTAACAGAAGAATGCAGTGCCATCATTCAGAGGAAACTTCCCCCGAAGTTGAAAGATCCTGGCAGTTTCACTGTTCCTTGCGTCATAGGAGAACATGACTTTGGTAAGGCTTTGTGTGATTTAGGTGCGAGTGTTAACTTGATGCCTTTTTCTATTTTCAGGAAATTACAGATTGGAGAAACAATGCCAACTTCAGTCTCACTACAACTTGCTGATAGAACGCTCGTATTTCCGAGAGGTGTAGTTGAAGATGTGCTGGTCAAGGTTGACAAATTCATTTTCCCAGCAGATTTTATTATCCTTGATATGGAGGAAGACGCAGACGTGCCAATCATCCTCGGGAGACCATTCTTGGCTACAGGTCGAACCATTATTGATGTACAAAAAGGAGAATAACCATGAGGGTACAAGACCAAGAAGTAACATTCAATGTTTTCAAGCCATGAATTTCCCAGATGATGAAAAGAAGGAGGAATGTTTCAGACTTGATGTGATACATAGTACCATTCAGAACTCTGATGAAAGACAAAGTTCTACTGACACAACTTAAAACATGTCAATTGCCTGTGGAGCCTGAAGATAAAGCGCACTGCGTACTGAAGAAGCCAATTCTTGCACTACAAGCAACAGAAGAGAAAAAGTTCCACCAGCTCAACGAATTGGAGGAATTTCACAATCAGCCTTTTGAGGATGCCAAATTGTACAAAGAAAAGGCAAGAAAAGACATGATGAGAAGTTAGTGCGCATACAACTGGAACCAGGGCAGAAGGTACTGTTAAACAAATCAAGGGTGAAATTCTTCCCATGGAAGCCAAAATCACGGTGGTCAGGTCCATTTGTGATCACCAAAGTTTTACCAAATAGAGCCGTTGAGATACATGATCCTGACGCTAACAAAACTTTCAAGGTTAAAAACAAGCGTGTCAAGCACTACTGGGGAGAATCATTTGAGCGACAAAAAGAAAGTGTTACACTTTCAGATCCAGCTTAACGTTCGAGAAGTCAAGTCTGGCTGACGACTTTAAACTTAGCGCTAGCAGGGAGGCAACCCATGCAATTTGTGTATATATTGTGATTTGGTGTGTTTATTTTTGTGTGTTTAGTTTTTGCAGGTTTAGTCATTTCAAGATGGAAGAAGCTCTCGCAAATCTTCACAAGCAATTTCCTTCTCTCCCTCAAAAATCTCTGATGAAAGTTTACAAAGCTCGCTTGGAACGGATGAGACTACTGACAATCACGGTGTTCCTAATGACATTCGTTGGGTAATTGAAGCACGGTCCGATTGGCAGGTGAGTCTTCTGACTCTTTTATTTCACATCTGCTCTGCCTGTTTTGGAAGAAGCACCTATGCAAAGAAACGTAGAGCTAAACAAATGGGTGTTTGTTACAAATGTGCACGATGGAATTGCAATACTCGTTGTCGTTCTTTAGGAATGGTGTCTGATAATCGCGAAGACAAAATTAAATTCATTAGGGATGGCTTGAGTAAGGAGTCTTTAGATGATATATCTTCAACTCTTGAGACGCATCCCAGTGGATATGTTCACATAGCCTTCGCAAATTACATACACAATTCAAAAAGAAAGACAACAGTTAAGTCTCGGGAATCTGACTCAAAAAGACCATGTTTGCCAATTTATAAGAAAATTGGATGGGAAGCTTGTCCCTGACGCATAGACGTCAATCAAGCCGCTACTTTTCTTGTAAATATTATATCTCTTTGTCTTTTCCTAATAATTGTAATTTGTTTTGTTGTTTTTTCTTTTATTTTCTCCGACAGGATCCAGACCTTTTTGACTATCACGATTTGTTTTTAACTAATAATCGTCATTTGCAGGTACTACTGTGCTATTATTTTACTCACCCTTTTCAGGTATTATAAATTCAACTCATCATTGCACTTTTGAAGACATCCAGAGTAAAACATGGAAGCCACTTCAAGAAGACGAGTTGAAAACATCTGTGTGTTTTGCGGTAGTAGTGTTGGTACTAAACCACAATACGTAGAAGCAGCACAGGAATTGGGTCGAGTCTTAGCTGCAAGGAATATGCACTTATATATGGCGGAGGCAATCTGGACTTATGGGATCGTTTCAAAGGCTGTACAGGAAGGAGGCAGTCATGTTTTGGGAATCATCCCAAAACCCTTGGCAGAGGCAAATCTTATTGGATCATCAAACGGAGAGGAACTGATCGTGCCAGGTATGTCTGAACGACTGGTAGAAATGATTAACCGTGCTGATGCTTTTATGCTTTGCCAGGTGGCTTGGGTACATTGGAGGAAATTTTTATAGTGCTATCTTGGGCGAACCTGAACATACACCAGAAACCGCTTGGACTGCTCAACGTTGATGGATTTTATGATTTTCTTTGTGTGTTTCTTGATGATGCTCGGAGAAATGGGTTCGTGTCAAAACCTTTGAAAGAACTCCTCTTTACTGCCAGAACTGCTCCGGATCTAATAGACCAACTCATAGCCTATGAACCACAAGTTGACCCTATCCTTTCAAAGATAAATTGGTCCGAGGACGATCGTGGTAAGAGGCGTCGGATTAATCTGGATCTTAACCTTTAATTTCCTGTAGAATTTCAGCTAACCAGGTATTATCTTCTAAACTCTCTCTTCTACTTTTTAAGACATTGGGGACAATGTCTCATTTAGGTTTGGGGGGGAATTAGTTGATCAGTACCTTGTTTTTAGTTTGTGTGTTATTTTTATTTTTAGTCCAAAATTTTTCGAAAAATACAAAAAAATTGAAAATTTTCAAAAATTACAAAATATTTTGCATTTTTATTTGACTAAAAGGTGAAAAATTGGTAAGAGATAGCTGAGTAAGGAGTTTCCACTCCTGAGACGTATCTCAAACCTATTTCGAAACAAGTTAATTTTTGTTTATTTCATTTTGAATTATTTAATTTGTGAATTCTCCATAAAACGACTAAAATGGATCTTCATATGCTCAGTTGACAGATATTATCAACATATATAGTAACATACGGACATGAGCTAAAATTGAAAAGTTTGTAATATTCAGTGCTCTAGTTTAATTGGAGGAACATCTCAAAAAGCAATGGAGTAAAAAAAAAAAAAAAGTCTGAGATCCGAGTTATTAAGTCTGTAAGGGTGTTTTAACACCTAGTGCCCTAAAGCCAACTGGTTTGGGAGTCACTGGCCCAAAGCTCGTTACATGGATCGAAGATGCTGCAAAAATATATATATCTGAAGTCTGAGTAATTAAGTCCGTAGGGGTGTCTTAACACCTGGTGCCCTAAAGCCAACTGGTTTGGGAGTCACCGACCCCAACACGCTACATAGATGGAAATATGATATAATAAAAAAAAAATAAAAAAAAATCAAAGAAAAATCAGAAAAATGAGAAAAATTATTCCATTGCTACAAAAAGGTGTGAAATCTGATAGAACTTTAGGACAAAAATATTACTCTCTTATCAACTGCACTTATGACTGTTGTGGGCAAAAATGAGTTGTTTAATATTTTGTTGGCTGTGTATATGAAGAATGGTAAATAATCGGAGAATTTACTTATTCGGTAATTTAAAAAGAAAGAAAACAATTAGTAACTTGAAGTAGAAGTTTCACCTGATTAGTCACTAACTTCTTTATTCTCTTTTCTCTTGTCTTTTTGCTTTTGTGTGCATTAGTTTTATTATCTTTTTACTTTTGTAAAACGTTTGTGGGTATCGTTGCTGTAAGCCCTCACGAGACTACAACTCGTCCACTAGGGACACCTAGGGGTTTAAAGGCTTGTTGCATATGCTAAATGCAACCGTGATCCCTACGAAAGTGGCTTAGTTTAATTTTAATTTTTCTGTATTTATTTTGTTGTTTTGCTCGAGGACTAGCAAAATGTTAGGTTTGGGGGTGTGATGAGCGGAAAATATATCAATATTTACCGCCCCTTTAACTTAATATTTTGTTTAGTTTCTCGGGTTTGATGAACGTTTTGATGTGTTTTAGTTTATTTTGCAGATAAAATAATATCGGGTCTCAATGAAATCATTTAGGATGAAATATGGGTCAAATAAGGGCAATTATTGGACTTGATATATTAATTTTGGAGATTGGAAACTTGAAAGGGCGTTTTGACGAAGTGCAGTTTTGGGAATTCCAGTTTTGCGCATCTGTCGTATTTTGGGCATAACTTTTTACTCAGATATCGGATTGAGCTGATTCAAGTGCAGATTAAAGAAGACTCAAAGATCTACAACTTTTAAAGAGAAAATATTTTCGAATTCTGAATAGTTCATGACCGAAATTGATGAACCATCCAGAAGTGTGTGATGTGTAATTATTAAAGTCATTATCAATCATTTTCAAAGCAAAATATAAATTAATAAATAATTAATAAAAATTATCAAATCACACCAAACAAGATAAGCAATTAGTGGAGCAATTATGGATTTGGTGGAGTAATTAGTGGAGAAATTAATAATGGATTTGGTGGAGAATTGATGGATGATTTGATATAGGGCAAAATTTTGCCTATAAATACCAAGCCATTTCATTTGTAAAATTCATACTTTCTTCTTTGAAATTCCTAAGAATAAATAAGAAGATTGTATCTTGTTTGTTTATTTACAGCTTTCAGTAATTAATTTCCGCTTTCGCACTTTCTTTTCTTTACTTTTCAGTTTTTACTTTCCGCAATTTACTTTTACGCACAAACATTTTCTTTCTTTACTTTTGCAGTTTTTATTTTTCAAGCAATGAGGAGGTAACTCCCCCTTGCTGGGGTGAAAGGTAAAGCTTTTATTATTGCTATCTAGATTAATCTCCCTTAATTATAAATATAAACTATTTAAAACCTGACTTAATGAGGATACCGCTATATTGGCCGGTTGGAAATTAATTATAAATTGGTTTTAACCTGACTAAGTATGGATACCGCCTGGTTGGTCGGTTGGTAATTAATTATTAATTTGACTTAATCAGGATACCGCCTATATGGCTGGTTGGTAATTATCACGCAAAGTTAATATATTATATTAAGGGAGATATCTAAAATAGTAGTAATAAAAGTTGATCCTCTAACCCCAGCATTTTCTTTTATTGTACTTTTACTTTATTTAATTTCAGTAATTTACTTTCAGCAATTTACTTTTTTTTTTTTTTTTTTTACTTTTACTTTTTACTTTTACTTTTTACTTTTTTTTTTTTACTTTTCAGCAATTTACTTTCAGTATTTAATTTTCAGTATTTACTTTATGTCTTTTATTTTATTTAAATTTTTTTTACTCCCGTAAATATGTGTCGTAACTAAGCCAGTTATCTGGGGTTGTGATGAAATCCAATATCACCGGTTTATAAGGGGTTAATTATAGTTTGGGTAATATAAAGGTTTATTTATTGAGTCTTAATCTTAATGCTTTTTATTAACTGGCCATTAATAAAATTGAACTGGTAAACTTAAAATGAACTAGACATAGGGATTTTAAGTTTAAGACCTTAGACTCAATAGCCCACGATCTTCTTTGAGGATAGATAACCCTTTAATAGATTTCCTTACAGGATAGGAATATACCTGTCGGGCGGGGGTAGCCATAATTGGAACTTAAACTTAATGAATCCAGATAATTTGGTTGACATAGACATATGGTTCAATTGGGTTAAACTGGGTATTTGTGTCTGACCATCGACAGAGGCTTACACATAATTTAGTGTTCCAGGTTAATAAATCAATATATTACCCAACTTAAGATAACCACTTCATCTTTAAAATGATATTGGAAGAAATCACAACCCTAGATAGTTTTTAATATTGAATTTTCTTAAACCTACTTTCGAACAATTTTATTTACTTGTTTTTAAATTTAGAATCGTCACCATTTCAAATCAATCAAACAACCTGTTAGATACTAGTAATCATTTGACCTCATAAAATTAATAGATTAGATATTAAGTCCTCGTGGGATCGATATTTTTATACTACTTGAACGATACGTGCGCTTGCGTTATACGTGTGTGTTTACGCCGGTCATACTTACCAGGTTTTGTGTTAAACTTTTTAATGAATTCGATTCAAGATAGTATGAGAACTTCATACCATGTTCCGCACGACAAAACATGATTTGAGAAAGACAATCTCACTTGTAATCTCTATGTGGGCCATAGCTCTTTAAAAATATTTCTAGGAAGTCGAAGAAAATCAAATGGGAAAGAAAAGATATTCAAAAATAGAGACTTTAAAGAAATCCAAAACTACAAGACCACATGTAGCTCGTGATACATGTCTACACTACAAAATCAGAATATTGGACGAAAGATTATCCAGAGTTTGAAAGGAAAGACATGACCCTCAGGTACTCATTTATTTTCTAATTATTGATATCTTATTAAGCCTTAGATATAAATAGTAGACGAGTGTTTGACAATGGTACCAATCATATTTGCACTCCATGCAGATCATTAGGGCTAAAAGAAGGCTGAACAAATGAGAGATCCAATTTAATTAGGAATGTGAGACATTAGATGTCAAGGTCATAGGAACAGTTGTTCTAGATCTCTATAATGGATGTAAATTAAATTTACATGACTGTTATGTAGGGGTTTTTGGGGGCTGAATCCGTAACGCAGCGGAAGCGGTGGAAAATCGTATTTTCCGATTTCAAAACTTTTTCTCGGATTAATTAAATAAACATATTTATTTAATATTCCAATAATCAAATTATGAAATAAATTCAATAAATCATATTTAAGTGAATTTACCAAATTACCATTACTGGTATTTTTGTCCATTTTAATCCGAAATTGATCAAATCAATTTTGAATGGTTCTAAATCATTTCTAAGATGAACTAATATTTCAAAACATCAAAACACCAAAGCACCAAAATCCCCAAAATCTAAACTCCTTGGCCGAATGCTCCCAATGTGGGCATTTTGTGCCTTGTCATTTCATGTCTCAAAACACATCCAAATGTAATCCAATCAAGATGAAACTTTATATGCATCATATAAACATCCAAATACACAACATATATGAAAAGCCCCAATTTGGAATTGGTCATGAACCCTAATTTTTCAATTTCATCAAATTAGTTAAATCAATTGTTTCAATCATCATTCTTCCATCCAATCCAAGTCTCAACACAATGAAACAACTCAAGATCAAATATAGGTCATCTAAGAGTGGGTCAAAAACTCTAGATTAGTAACACGGTTTCCAAAACCTTAAAAGAAAGTTTACAACTACAATAGTCACAACCTTCCTTCACCATACATGCTCAACACTTCAATCAAAACTTCCATCATCAAAAACCACAAATAATAAAGAAAGAAATAACCTAAGAACATCACATGTTGAAGCCTAGAACCTAAGGAACATTTTCCTCTCTAATAGCAAGTTGGAAAAACTTACTAAATTCCAAGCTTTCTTTGATCTTTCTTTTTCTTTCTCAATCTGCTTTCTTATGTTTCTCTTCAATTGAGTTTTCTTTTGTAAAGTGTATTAGGTTAAGTGTAAATGAAAAACAAAACAATATTACTCATTACAAAATGGCCTTGGCCGAATTCATCAAATGAAAATAATAAGTAAAATTTTTTTTAATTTCATTTCAATTTCATTAAATCAACTTGCATAAAATATCTAAAAAACTTTAATGATATTTATATAAAGTCAACAAAGGAAAAATAATCATTTAAATCAAATATCCTAATGTAAGATATTTATATTTTAAATAATTTAATCATTTAACAATTAAATAATTAATTAATTAATCAAATATAAATATATTAAATATATGTATAATATTTACATTAAATATCAAAAACATATATTCATTTAGGATATAAGTCAAATATATCAATTTGACTATTAATTAATGTGTATTTAAATTAATCAAGTATTAAATGTAAATACACAATAATTAAGCAAATGACTATCGGGTCCCTTTAGCATGTATTTTGTGTTTAACCTTTAAACGACTTTATAAATAATCAATATTATTTATTAATGTTTCTCTAGTGCTCTACGAGTATGTTTCATTATTGAGACTTTCTAGATTCAGGTATATCCGTCACGAAATCTAATTTCGTGTCCATAATCTATCCACCCGTAGATTATGACGATCACGGATAATCTCGCTGAACCATACAGGTCGAGTTCATGGAAAATGTATAATTCCTCCGTCACAGGTATCCGGATAAATCCCAGAGATATAGATGTAAACGTCAAATCTCTACGGGGATTATCCAGTCGACTATTCCATTAGCAATCTCTAAAAGAATGTTTAGAACTAGCTTCTAAACTTTACCACGGGCCCATGGTTTTATCTGATTGCTAATCATATGAACTACCTATGCTTTGATACACAGAACTGACGGATCCTATCTTGATACACATAGGACACCCTGAGGATTTGTCTACACCCAACGAACAGGCGGAGGTTTGATCTAAATAGATCGGTGACGTGACTGCCATCTAAGTGTAGAAGATGTCTCATGTGCCCACAATGGCATCTCAAGTCTAAGAATCACAAGTGCTACTCTCAACCCGAGAAGATTCTTATTGACGCTGGTGTACCATCCATTAAGAATCTTCGGTGAGTCATTCAGTGTTTATCCGCTATAAACACCTACACGTCTATACTAGTCTCCAAGACTATGGTTCATTGAGAAACCATTGGAATCATAATTCCAGTATACGACATGCACTGGTCTCAACGGGTTTACTATACTGACCAAGTAGTGTAAACCTTGACCAGGAAAAATCTGAGAATGACAACGTCATGATACTACTCAATGTCAGTTGCGACGCTTTTGCAACAGTACCATGACTAATCATTCTAAGGTCATTACGTCTTTACCATTTAATAAGATAGATTATATTATAGAAACTGCATAAATTATTCATAATAACAATATTTTACAGAAGTATTCAACAGAAATACAACCGGGAATTGGCGCTTTGAGCACCAACCCCAACATGTTATTATGTACCATTTCTTATTTCACAGATAATATAGTTACTTATATTGGATAGAGAGGGATATAAAATAAATATTAAAGATGGTGCTTTATATTTTTATGATAAAAATAAATATTTGATATGTAAATTTCTTTATCTAACGGTCATTATATTTTGGAAACATATCGAGAAGTCTTTAATATAGAGGAAAATACAAGTAAAATATCTGAATTAAATAATATTGAATTATAGCATATGAGATTGGGCCACATAGGTGTTAGACGCCTATTAAAATTTGTTAAAGATGGTTTGATTGAAGATCTTACCTTAGATACTTATCCTATTTGTCAGTCATGTATCCAAAGGAAAATGACTGAGGCCTCATTTCCTGGTGTTGAAGATTTATTAGAGCTAGTATATAGTGATGTGTATGGTCCATTAAATCATGTCAATCATGATGGTTTAACATACTTCGTGACTTTCACGGATGATAAGTTAAGATATGAATATGTCTATTTGATGAGACATAAATCAAAAATATTTGAAAATTTTAAAAATTTTCGAAATAAAATAGAAAAACAAATTGGGAAATTCATCAAGTGCATTCGATCAGATCGATGTTGTGAATTCACGAGCAAAGAATTTAGAAGTTATTTAAGTGAGAATGAGATTCTCGCCCAATATAACCTACCAAGAACTCCTCAACACATTGGTGTCTGAACGGAGAAATCATACTTTATTGGATATATTACGATCTATGATGAGCTATACATATATTCCATATTACCTTTGGGGTTATGCTTTACTCCCATTTCAGATATGGTACGGTAGAAATCCAAGTCTTAGATATTTAAGGATTTGGGGTTGTCCCGTGTACGTTAGAGTCATGTAGTGGGATAAACTAGCACCCATGGGGTATAAATTTAAATTCGCTGGATATCCTGAAAATTATTTGGGATATCAATTCTACGATTCTGAGCAACGAAATATATTTGTTGCTCGTTTTGTCACTTTTCTTGAAAAGGAATTTTTGAGAGAAAGTGGGAATTGTAGAAAGATTGAACTTGATGAGTTTGATCCCAACATTGAGGAACATGAGATAGAATCAGAGATCCAACTAGGTAAAGAATCTTCGACACAGGTTCTACGTAGCTTTAGTAGAGTATCAAGGCCTCTAGAGAGACTATTTTTAACGTCTGATGCGAGCCTCGATGTACTTCTCTTGGAGGAGACATACCAGACTATATATAAAGAAACGATATTGGATATCGATTCGGGAAAGTGGCACGAAGCCATGAAATCCGAAATGGATTCTATGCATGACAATCAAGTCTGGGAGTTGGTTAAGCTTCCTCAAGGAGTTAAACCAATTGGTTGTAAATGGGTTTATAAAAGGATGCGTGCGCCCGATTGAAAAGTGGAATCCTTTAAGGCCCAACTGGTAGTAAAATGTTACACTTAATATTATGGGATTGACTATGATAAAACTTTTTCGCCAGTCGCTATGCTAAAATCCATTAGGATTCTCTTAGTCATTGCTGCATATCACGATTATGAGATATGGTAGATGGGTATAAAAACCGCGTTCCTAAATAGATTCATCGAGGAGGATGTCTATATGGAACAACCAGAGTATTTTGTATCCAGTGAGACTTCAAACTTGGTTGTAAGCTCAAGAAGTCCATTTATTCACTTAAAACAGGCATCCTGAAGCTGGAAATCGTCATTTTGAAGATATATTAGATTATATGGATTCATCAAGAACGACGAAGACCCGTATCTTTATAAGAAAGCTAGTGGGAGCAAGATAGTATTCCTTGTATTATATGTAGACGATATACTTACCCATTGGAAATGATATAGGATTGATGCAAAGTGTGAAAGCCTACCTTTACAAGAACTTTTTCATGAAATACATGAGTGAAGCTTCCTTTACACTTGGTATGAGCTATACTAGGATAGAGTAAAGAAGCTTATAGGTTATTGCAATCCACATACATAGATAAAATATTGGGAGGTATGATTTTACCAACTACAAGGCAATAAATGTACCATTTCGATACATCATACATCTTTCTAGAAAATGGCACCTCAGACTGAGGAAAAGAGAGTTAGAATGTCTAACTTGTCATATGCTTGTTGTATTTGAAGCATTATGTATGTTATGCTATATACAAGACCCGATATCAATTTCAGCATTAGTGTGACTAGCATATATCAATCTGATCCGGATAATGATTATTGGACAACGTGAAACATATCCTGAAATATCTTAAGGTAACTAAGGATAAGTTTCTAATTTATGAAGAAATGAGCTAAAACTTAAGGGCTACTCTGATTTTCTGGGAAATTCGGATGATATAAAGTCTACATTCGGATACATATTTACCTTAATGGTGGTACATTTAGTTGGCGATGTTTAAAGCAAGGCTCTACAGCTTAAGTGAAATTTGTAGCAGCTTCAAAAGTTGCTAAAAAAGATTTTTAGATTAGAAATTTTATCATGGAACTTAGAATTGTGCCTAATATTGTGGATCAGATCCCACTGTACTGTGATAATAGAGAAGCCGTTGCGTAGGCTAAAGAGACAAAGGCAATTCCAATCTAACACATCGAAAGAAAATATCGCGTGATTAGATAACTGTTTGAACGAAAGATATAGCGGACTTGAAGGTGTTGGAATTCTCAAGGTCCAAGGATCATTATCAAGCAAGAAACACATGTGAATACAACAAAGGAGAATGGCAGAATCATACTCACAATGAACGGATTGGATGCTATAAAGAACAAAACTTTATGCCCTCCTCCATTAAGCTCGGCAGTGGACTAATTTTGTCTTCAAAAATTTCAGCCATGGACACTATTAAAGCTCCAAGCTCTTGATGATGATGATTCCATGCCCATGAAGTGAGTTCCCTATCACCTTGGTATGTCTCCTAGAGTGTGCTAGCACCTTGATGATTTGCCACAAATCATCCAAAGCTTCTCTTTAGCTCTCGGTTTTGCAGAAAACATGAGGAAGAAGAAGGTCAAGACCGTGTGAGAGAGAAGAGCATTTTTGGCTCCAAAAACGTGTGTGAGAAGAGAGAGATGGATGTTATGTATTTGTTTATCATTTTGTGTATCTAATACACAATATTCCACTTTCAAAAAATCAAATAAATGATTTAGAAAATACTAAAAGTCAAGCCATAATTGCCAACCACTTCCATCACTATTCACATCAACTCACATCACTCAATCAAGTGACAACTTGTCACATCACTCAAAGTGACATTTGATTTGACGCTTGATGTGACTAATGATTTGACACTTGATGTGACTAGTGATTTGATGCTTGATTTGATTTGCGTACCGCACTCGAATTTGAAATGCGAATGCGCTAGCAAATAATCTCGGGCTCGGGTTCGCTAATTCCAAATTAACGAATTTTCCGTTGCGACGTAATTAAATGATTATGCCTAGCGAAATCACTATTCACGTCGCTAACGAATTAATTCTAAATTAACTCGTTCGCCCGAATCAAAATCTAATTTTTAATTCCGCGTCGAAATCCAATTTCTTATAATATATCAAATATATTATTTAATCGATTAATTCCAAATTAATCGTTCTCTCTCTCTTTAAATATTATTTTATCCCAGATAAAATATCTCCGTAATTAATCCCATATTAATTTTCTCTCGCATCAATTCTCCAGAAACATGCTTACAGGAATAAGCGATCTATATCAGGCGTAGTATACGTAGTATTGTGTATGTCGATCCAGTATCGGATGATCACGTGCTAGGCCTGGGGCTGGAATTGTGTCTGCCCCGTACGAAGCACATGTCGGATGTCTGGTAACTAGTCTCTATAATCGGATATACATGACCTTGTCATAATATCCCGATAGCTGCAGCATTTAAGAGAACCAGTCCCGTATCCTACGTGACCATCATCTCCACTATGACTGGAGTGATACTTCCGTCTTGACATCACACCCAATACACTATGATTCTCGATATACCCAGAAGAGGTGTACAAAGAAACCGGTTAAATCCCTGGATGACCAAAACCAAAGTATATTGATTGTCGCAAGTATTAGCGGTGCAAGTCTTAGGTTAAGACCAAATACACCTACCCTGATTTCGGACTTCCATAGACACATAGTCATACTACCAATGGAATTCCGAGGGGGTCTATCCAGAGCGAAGCTGTTTCCCGTACCATCGGTAAAACACAACCTCCTATTACACTTGCATGAGTATCCTATACCCAAATATATGAGAACTATGCCATTTGTGCCCTCACAACGCGCACAAGTGCAATACTAGTCTTTTACGTATTTATCGATGTCCAATCTCGATAATACTCTAACTAGGGATATTTAATGATTTATCCTTCGTGGACTGATACTGTCTCATATCATTCTCAATCCAGGAAAAAATTATAAGGACCTCCTATCATTTATATATCTTGGTGATCTAATCACAAATGATAAGAGTGCAATCTCCTTTGTCACATAGTTAATTTGTACAACAACACCATGATCTGTTTAAATAGTGACGCTATGAGTCATAATTGTCCAACAATTTCCCACTTGGCCTATAGCCAGTCACTCGAGTGTCTGACACCCGAACTATGTACGGTTGGCTCAATTTACTAAGAAATGCTTTCGTCAGTGGATTTGCATGATTATCATCTGATGCGATTTATTCGATCATCATATCACCACGATGTATGATCCGAACGAATCAGATGAATATCGAAGTGTATATTTGGATCGTTGATGAGACCATTAATTCTTTAGCCTGTGCTGACACCTAGCTCAACTGCTAACAGAATTATATCTAATCTAATTAGATTTGTTATCGAACCAGAAGGCTTCTATTGCCGCCTCAACTGCAGAAATAACCCACATTTTTTATTTATACGGTAACAATATCTTGCTTAGAAGATTTCCAGCTCACTGTTCCGTTATTCAAACTTTGTAGTACCATTTGCGACTTATAGTCGTTTTTATCGGTTAGGAAACTTGCTACAGTGATCCCAGTCACTTCAAGTTCTCATTCTCCATAGTATTAGACAGCATCCTTAGTTCTCTAAGAAACTAACGGATGTTCTTAATATCAATCCAGTGACTATCACTTGGATTGGCCTGTTTGTGACTTCATATGCTCAAAGCGTATGAGACATCAGGTCGCGTACATTTTTCAATGTATGAGTTATCGGAGGGTTTTCTCGAAAGCCTAGCTTTCGCCGATTGTAATTATGGGAATATCATTTCCAAGAAATGACATATTATCATTATTTTATAGGACAACGACTGTCAGTGCGCTCCCACTAACCCTCTTATATACACAAGAATCATTTTCGTTTTGAATTAAATCATACTCCATTATGATTACATCAAAATGATAATTCCAAGAACCTAATGCTTGCTTCAATCCAAACATGGATCGAATAACCTGCAAACCTTGTTTGCTAGTTTTGGTACGACAAAATCGACAGGATGTTGTAAACATCCTCCAAAAGGTTTCCTTTTCAGAAAAGCGATTTTCCCGTTAAGCTGACATATTTCATAAATGAAACATACAGCATTAGCAAGCATTATTGAAATGGATTTGACACGGAAATAGGTAAAAGGTTGAATCGTAATCAACACAATGTTGATAACGATACCTTTCCGCTAAAAGCCTGGCTTTGTGATGAGTGGTAAATCTATCACTATTTCCCACTCATTTAACCTAATATTTTGTATTGTTTCTTGAGTTTTGTGAACATTTTAATGTGTTTTGTGTTATTTTGCAGATAAATAAAGTTGAGAAAGCATTAGAAGTAATTTGGGGCCAAAATAGAGAAAAATTGACAAAATGGCAATTCAGTAAATTATACGCGTCGCGACACCAAGACCTTCCGCGTCGCGACGCCTAACGTGCACCGAACAGTGCTAACGTGCGCCGGGTCCCCAAATCAAAATCTGAGAAAAGTTTGACTTTGCTAACGTGCGTCGTGCCACGTGTCACCATCACAACTGATCTACAAACATGCGTCGTGCCACGTGTCAGCATCCTACGGTGCCGACAGTCGCCATTGCCATGTGTGCCACATGTTACTCCACGTCATTGCCGCGTCATTAGTCACATCACCAGGTTGACCAAGCCAAACTGCCACCTCACCGCCATGTCATCATCAGCGAATCAGGAAGTGCCACGTGTCGCAATCCTACGGTGCCGACAGTCTCTTTTCCACGTCACCGCCACGTCATCGCCAATCATTGAGTATCTAATCCTTATCTGACACGTGGCGGATAAGAATCTCATCGACCAATCAGAAGTCGCCACGTGTCACAATAATTGAAGCCCAACCACCTCGCCACGTGTCACCTTATCAGCTTATCCAGAATCTTCAAACTGATGAACCAGAGCGTGCCACGTCGACAAAAGTTGGCGTAGCGACGCCAAGTGCCTCAGCGTCGCGACGCTGGAAGCCTACTAGGGCCTATAAATTCAGCTCGAAATTTCAGTTTTAGTTTTACCACTCTCTCTCTTCTATTCTATGTAAATAGAGAGTTTCTCTCTCTAGTTTCTTTTAGTTTTTTTTTTAGTTTTTAGTTTTGTAATAATTTTAATTACGTTTTGTTATATAGTAATTTACTTTTTTACTTTTTACAGTTTTTTACTATTCACCATGAGGAGGTAACTGTTGGATAATATGACCCATAGCGTCACTATTTGCACAGATCATTGTGTTGTTGTAGCAAATTAACTATGTAATAAGGAAATTGCACTCTCATCGTTTGTGATTAGATCACCATAGATATATAAATGAAGAGAGGTCCCTATGATTAGTTCCTGGACTGAGAATGATATGAGACAGTATCAGTCCCCAAAGGTTTAATCATTAAATATCCCTAGTCGTAGTATTATCGAGACTGGACATCGATAATGCGGAATAGACTAGTATTGCACTTGTGCGCGTTGTGAGGGCACAACGGCATAGTTCTCATATATATAAGTATTGGATACTTGTGCAAGTGCGATAGGAGGTCGTGTTTCACCGATGGTACTGGAAACAGCTTCGCTCTGGATAGACCCTTCGGAATCCCATTGGTATTATGACTAGGTGTCTATGGGAGGCCGAAATCGAGGTAGGTGTGTATAGTCTTAACCTGAGACTTACATCGCTAATACTTACGACAATCGGTAAACTTTGTTTTGGTGGTGGGGGATCTTAACTGGTTCTGTATTCACCTCTTCTGGGTTTATCAGAGAATCGTAGTGTATTGGATGTGATGTCAAGACGGAAGTGTCACTCCAGTCATAATGGAGATGATGTCACGCAGGATACGGTATTAGTGCTCTTAAAGTGATGCGCATCCAATCGTGATATTATGACCAGGTCATGAATATCCGATTATAGAGACTAGTTACCAGACATCCGATATGTGTTTCGGACGGGGCAGACACTTATCCAGCCCCAGCCCTAGCACGTGATTATCCGATACTGGGCCGATATGCACAATACAATTGTATACTACGCTTGATACAGATCTAGATATTCTTTGATGAATATGTCCGGAGAACTTGGGAAGACTTGGTGCTTTGCTAGGAGTCGACCTTGTCTCGTAAATCGGTAGAACGTAGTACTTGGTACGTACGTGATTCGGGCACTCCGACGACCGTATTTACTGCCAACTTATCCGGGGATCTCATGGGTCGCTTCCCGATAATCCACCGATGACGCACAACTTGCACTCTTGAATAATCTGGGATTATAATAGAAGAGAGAGAAAATTAATCTAGGATTAATAACGGAGATGTTTTATCCGGGATAAAATATCGTCTAGAGAGAGAGAGCGATTAATTCGGAATTAATCGATGTATTAGACGAAATTAGATTTCGACGCGGAATTAAAATTAGATTTTAATTCGGGCAAACGAGTTAATTGAGAATTAATTCGTTAGCGACGTATATAATAATTTCGCCGGGGGCGATTATTTATTTAAATTCGATTGAATTAACGTCGCGACGTAAGCTCGGTATTTCGGAAATATCGAACCCGAACGCGTGAGTGCACGTGGGCCCACTTTCATTTGGGAACGTGTGGGGCCCACATGACACATGTCATTCTAATGCTTTGCATGTAGATTGTGTACATTGTACTCAATGTCATTGCATGTAGATTGTGTACAATGCACTCAATGTTATTGCATGGAAATTGAGTGTTTTATACTCTAAGCCATTGCATGTGTTAAGTGTCATAATTTTATTATTAATTTAATAAATTATGGCATAAATATAAATTGATTTTTGGTAAATCATTTTAATTAACATAACACAATTTCTTCTCTCTCAAATTTTCTCTCCTCTCTCACGCCCATTTGAGCAAAGTGTTCACTGGTTTGGAACCAGTTTGGGCGTGAGCTAAAGGGAAGCAAGAGTGGTTTCTCATGGTGTGAAATCAAGTGCTAGCACACTTACAAGTCTTGCGAAGGTGGTAGGGAGGTTCGACCATGAGACGGGATCCATCCGACGATGCTAGGAGCTCCGTTTCTTCACTTAATTTTCTGTTTTTGTAGGCAGTGGACTGCATGCAGTAGGCTTACATGGCAGTGCGTTTTTGGGCTTGAATCGTCTCCAAATCGACTCTACCGATCAATGTGAGTATTCCGCTACCTCCGTTGATGTGTTCACACATAATTTCATGTCTTGATTTGATCTTGGGACCTTAGAATTTACCAACAATGGCATCAAGAGCTAATGTTGCAAGCATGAAAAATGTAGGGCTTAAAATTTGGGTAAATGTTTGTTGAGCATGATTTGAATAAATTGCTTGTTTGAGTATGCTTATAACATGATTTATTGCATTTTGGTTGGACCAATTTGTTGAAAATTGATTTGGAATAATTTTCCCCAAAATATTGATGTTGGCCGAATGGTGTGATGAAATTGATTGAAGCATGTTCTTGTGAAATTTGATGAATAAGAATGCTTACATGTATATAGAATGATGTTACATGGAATCAATTTTATGAAAAATGCATTGGATGATTTTTCCCCAAAAATTCCCCCTTGGCCGAATGAGTAATGCCCTTTAATGTCTTGGTAATTTTGATTTTGTGACATTGGATGTGTATAAAATCAAATCGGAGGGTGATTTGATGTCGATTGTAGGTTCGATTGGATCGAAACCAAATCGGACACAAAATCCCTCCTTGGCCGAGAGCATGAAAGCATGTAAATGGGTTTGATTTTTCATTATGTGTGTTTGACATGTGATAATGAATTGAATATGATTATAAGACTAATTTGGTGTTTTAAAAATGTTGATTTAGTTGATTAATCATATAATGCACTTTAGGTAATTAAATTGCGTAATTGGATTAGTGTAATTTAATTATTTATTTGGCTTAAATTGGATTTGGGCTTGAATTGTTGTATTTGGGGCTATTGGGCTTGATTTATCAAGTTTGGTTTAGGCCAAGTGGATTGGATCCATTGGATCCATTGGGCCCAAAACCTTAACCATAAAGCCCAATTGCGACTAATGAACCTTTAATGTTCAATTGGGCCTAATGGGCCAAGATTGAGATTTATGGGCTTATGGGGTAAATCCCGGATTGGACTTTGGTTATCGGTTTGACCCGAGTTGACCAAAAGTCCACGCCTTAAGAAATCAATCAAAAGCCCATTGGACTTTAATTGAATTGACGTTGGACGTTAATCGGTCTTTGAGACGCGTTACGATTATTTGGAATTTAAATAGTAAAATAATAAATAAAAGGTTTAATAAAAGGTTAATTAATGTAATTTAATTTGAATTGATTGAATAATGAATTAGTATTAAATACATGTTAAATTTGATTTAATGATGTAGTTTAATTTAATTCATGAATTCGTACTTTGAGTACTTATTCGCAAAAACGAGTTTGACTCGAACAAAATCAAATCGTTGTTTGAATCGGAATGATCACTTAATTATCAGATTAATAATTTGATTAGATTGATTGATAGCATGCTTATGTGTGTGAATACGTGGTTGTGTTGAATGAATAATGTATATCGGATGGATATTAGTCGGGTGGGCAATTTTAGAAATTGTTGTTAATAATTCGATTTATTAAATTGGACCTGCGTGTCCAGCCTTATCACCTTCTTTCTCTTTGTATTCTCTTCTCACCTATTCCCCTCTATGTATATGAGGTTTCTTTAGAAGTGTAGTGTGTAACGAGTGTAGCGTACGTAGGTAGAAGTGCTAGAGTGGTAGGATAAAGGAGAGATTTGATCTAGGATCAATGTGTTAAGTATCCATCCGCATATCATTATTATTTTATTTCATACTCGCTTTATTATGTATTTAGAATGCATGTTTAAGGGTGTATGATGATGAGACCTTAACAAAGATAATTAAATTGGTAGCCAATTTGCACGCGAAAACCCTCAATCTATATTAAGCAAATATCCTTCCATTGAATGATTCTTGTTCAAGATCCGAAGTTGGCATTGGTTTGTTTTTGACCAAAGTCAAGACCTTTGTCAATCAAGGATGTACTTGAATCATGAGAGTTTTGTTGCATATCGGTGTCTTGTCCAAATCGTGATTTTTATTGGCCAAAGTCAGATCACTTTTTGTCCATGACATTGATTACGAAACTTTCTCGTCAATGGGTCCTGCTTAACTGGAATCATTAGGTTTGTTTTTGGCCAAAGCCATGGCCTAGATGATTCGGAGGATAGGTTAGGAAAATGTATTGGATACATTGACATTACACATATGTTTCGGACTTGGATGTCCACCTAACCGGATCTAGGAATTGGATTGGATCCAATTGATCTGTGAGATCTACCTAGTTAAATAGCATACAGCTTTTTATTGAGTCAGGGTTGTGTGTTATTTAATAGGATCCTAGCCCACTAGGAAACGCGGTTTCCCGAGTACTCCACAGAGGGTTAGAGGCTCGACGAAAAATAGTGGGAGGCAAGTATTGAATTTGCAACATTCGTTCGAATACTCGCTAAACACGCTCATTTATATTTTACTCGTCATATTAATCAAAAGTATTAGTCGGACTAATATTTTATGTTGTTTTAAAAAATATATATAGTTGGACTATATACAAACTCATTCAATATATAGTTGATTTTGTAATTGGATTATAGTAATCAATATAATTGAATTAAATGATAGTTGATTTTATAATGGGATTATAGTAATCAATATTAAAATTATAGTTGATTAAATAATTGGATTATTGTAATCATTATAATACATAGTACCTTAATAATTTGATTAAATAGTTGGACTATTAAAATCAAGTAAAGAATTGAAAGGTTGAATATTTAAAATATATAATCATTGGATTAAATGTTTTAAATGATTTAATTTTCAATTGGGAATTAATAATAGGTTAATTTATTTGATAAAATAACTTATTATTACTAAGCCCATAATTAAGCAAATAGTAGAGCATAAAGTCTTTGGAAGATTTTTATGATGATGACTTTAGTGCTTAATTGATATACTTATAATAAATCTATCTTTAGATTTAAAAGTATTAAAATTGCAATTAATAATTCTTGGAGAATTAATTGACTATTCTAGTGGAGAAAAGTCAAAATTTGCAATTGGGCATGTAGCACAAGGTGCACATCATTTCGATATTCTAAAACCCAAGGCTTGCCCAAAGGTTTGTGAAATATTGAAAAGGTAATTGACATATCCCAAAGTGACTACCAGTAGGATATGGAAGACACGAAGGAATTAAAGAAAGGGCGAGGCTCTAACTTTAAAATATTTGTCAAAGTTATGTTCACTACTAGTATTAAAATTGGATTTTAAATACTTAGTGTGGTACATAAAATATATGTATTGACGTTCAGAATCCGCTGTGAGCTGGATACTGGCTTCAAGCCGAGATTTCTCTGCGAATCGGAAACGGGACGAAAGTCGCTGTTTCGACCGTAGATACCTATAAGTTTAGAAACTACCCTTTGGGTATGTATTTAAATTAGGAACTGTCATAATGTAACTAGTTTATCTAGAGTCATTATCTCTATATCAGTGTTTAATCCATTGCGGATAAAACCTTTATATTCTAGAACACTAAAGTGTTTCAATATATAAAGATGATACTGAGATATAATAACAGAATTTATATTTTGAATATAAATAAAATCTCAAACATATAAAATGACAAATAAATAGCTCAAATTGATTTGATCAATGGAGACTTATTTGTGGCATTGTTGTCTGGGACACAATTAAACAAGACTCGTATATCCACACTTTTGAAGAGTGGGTACTAGGACTGATTTGACTATTCAAAGAAGGTCTACGAATCTAGTTTATTAAACAAGACTCGTATATCCACACTTTTGTAGAGTGGGTACTAGGACTGATTTGACTATTCAAATAAGGTCTGCGAATCTAGTTTATTAGGTAAAATACCTAAAATACTATTTACTTGGTAATAGTAAAAGGGCCACCGATCTGTTAGCCCTATTCATGGTGAAGTAAGTGGGCCCATATCTAGCTAGGCTAGATGTGAACATGAATATTTCGTGACCTTAACGGATGTGACATCACGTTGGGTTATGTGTTTCTTTTGAAGAACACAGATCGGAAACTTTAGAGTTTCGACACGAAGTAGACAAACAGATCGGCTATAGTATTATTCCGCCACGGTAAAACCGTAATGGAAAATACTTAAGCAGTAAGTTTCATATGTAAATGAAAGAGTACGGTATTCTTTCGTATGAGGACTCCTCCCAGACACGTTAGTTAAACGGTGTGTCCGAACCAAAAACCGAATTTTGTTGGACATAATAAGGTTTATCACGAGTCGCTCTGAGCTACTATTTCCTTCAACAGGATATGTATTAACAGTGCAAAACTTATTTAGAATAAAGTTCCATATAAATCTGTTTGACAGATATCATATAGGATATGAACAGGGAAGAAACGAGGTTTCTCATTCCTGATAATTTGGGTATGCGAGGCATAGCGTTTGGATGATACCAAACTAAGGACCCAAATTGGATAAGTGCCAATATAAGTTATCCTAAGGGAAACCTTAAATATAGTACTTGTAAATCCCACATGAGAACAATGTAATTGTTGCTCACCATGCGGTTTTCCTGAGAGGAATACCGATATGCAGTGGTCAGTGGGAGGATAGTGATACTCGATGAAAATCGGAGTAATACTGATCAGGCACGAAGTCCTTAATGGAACACAAACAGTTCATCTATGATGAATCTATACCATTAATCTTCAAATACACAAGAAACTAGTAGATCGGATAGAGTCAGAAAACAACCTAGGGTATGGGTTTCTGATCTCACCCCATAAAGATGTCAATCTTATGGTGGTGTACCATCTGACTACGTTTAGAGGAAGTGATACGAGGTATCGACTCCCTGTTATGGCAAAGTGCCATGAGTCCGAAATGGATTCCATGTATAACAACTATGTTTGGATACTAGTTGTTGTACCACAAGGCGTTGTGCCTATGGTATTTAACGTCTTCAAGGAAGACATACATGGAAGGCAACATACCAACGTGCAAACCTAAGGTTTTGACGGAAAGGTAGCGTTATCAACATTATGTTAATAACGGTTCAACCTTTTTACCTGTTGCCATGATAAATCCATTTTGAAGATGCTTGTTGATAACTGTATATTTCATTATGAAATATGTCAGTTACAAATCAAAATCGCTTTCCTGAAAAGGAAACCTTTTGGAGGATTTACAACATCCTGACGATTTTATATAACCGACAAACAAGGTTTGCGGGTTATTCGATCCATGTTTGGATTGATGCAAGCATAAGGTTCTTGGAACTGTTATTTTGAAATAATCATAATGATTTATGATTTGATTCAAAGCTAATAATTCTTGTGTATATAAGGAGGTTAGTGGGAGAGCGCACTGACAGTGAAATTCCCATAAAGCAATTGGTGAAAGCTTGGCTTTCATAGATATTCTTTCAATAGAAATTCTCCGTAGAATTCTGGGGAGTAACAACCTTTATTCAGGGAATAAAGATCTACTGGGATAGATTTGGAGTTGTTAACACTCTCTGGGAAATTGTACATTTAAAATGTACTTGTATTGGTGTCTCATACGCTTCGAGCATATGGAGTCACAATCGGGTCAATCCAAGTGACAGTCACTGGATTGAAGATTAAAGAACATCTGTTAGTATCTGAGAGAACTAAAGATGTTGTCTTAAACTATGGAGATGGAGAACTTGAAGTGACTGGGATCACTGCTGCAAGTTTCCAAACCAATAAATACTGCGGTACTATAAAGTTTGAATAACCGGGACAGTGAGCTGGAAATCTTCCAAGCAAGATAACTGTTGCCGAACGAATAAACAACAAATGCGGATAATGCTGCAGCTAAGGCAGCAATAGAAGCCATTTGGATCAAGAATAAATCTAATAGATTAGATATAGTTCTGTTAGCAGCTGAGCTAGGCGTCAGCATAGGCTAAGGAATTAAAGGTCTCATCGACGATCCAGATATATACTTCTGTATCATCTGATTCGTTCGGATCATACATCGTGGCGATGTGATGATCGTGTAAATCGCGTCAGACGATAATTAAGCAAATCCGCTGACGAAAACCTTTCCTCAGCAATTTGAGCGAATTGTACATAGTTCGAGTGTAGGACACTTGAGTGACTCGCTACGTGCCAAGTGGGAGATTGTTGGATAATATGACCCATAGCGTCACTATTTGCACAGATCATTGTGTTGTTGTAGCAAATTAACTATGTAATAAGGAAATTGCACTCTCATCGTTTGTGATTAGATCACCATAGATATATAAATGAAGAGAGGTCCCTATGATTAGTTCCTGGACTGAGAATGATATGAGACAGTATCAGTCCCCAAAGGTTTAATCATTAAATATCCCTAGTCGTAGTATTATCGAGACTGGACATCGATAATGCGGAATAGACTAGTATTGCACTTGTGCGCGTTGTGAGGGCACAACGGCATAGTTCTCATATATATAAGTATTGGATACTTGTGCAAGTGCGATAGGAGGTCGTGTTTCACCGATGGTACGGGAAACAGCTTCGCTCTGGATAGACCCTTCGGAATCCCATTGGTATTATGACTAGGTGTCTATGGGAGGCCGAAATCAAGG
The DNA here is from genome assembly GCA_019454045.1 of Zanthoxylum bungeanum. Classification (NCBI taxonomy): domain Eukaryota; kingdom Viridiplantae; phylum Streptophyta; class Magnoliopsida; order Sapindales; family Rutaceae; genus Zanthoxylum; species Zanthoxylum bungeanum. The sequence goes on from SKCR01047429.1 coordinate 35,867, forward strand.
TAGGTGTGTATAGTCTTAACCTGAGACTTACATCGCTAATACTTACGACAATCGGTAAACTTTGGTTTTGGTGGTGGGGGATCTTAACTGGTTCTGTGTTCACCTCTTCTGGGTTTATCAGAGAATCGTAGTGTATTGGATGTGATGTCAAGACGGAAGTGTCACTCCAGTCATAATGGAGATGATGTCACGCAGGATACGGTATTAGTGCTCTTAAAGTGATGCGCATCCAATCGTGATATTATGACCAGGTCATGAATATCCGATTATAGAGACTAGTTACCAGACATCCGATATGTGTTTCGGACGGGGCAGACACTTATCCAGCCCCAGCCCTAGCACGTGATTATCCGATACTGGGCCGATATGCACAATACAATTGTATACTACGCTTGATACAGATCTAGATATTCTTTGATGAATATGTCCGGAGAACTTGGGAAGACTTGGTGCTTTGCTAGGAGTCGACCTTGTCTCGTAAATCGGTAGAACGTAGTACTTGGTACGTACGTGATTCGGGCACTCCGACGACCGTATTTACTGCCAACTTATCCGGGGATCTCATGGGTCGCTTCCCGATAATCCACCGATGACGCACAACTTGCACTCTTGAATAATCTGGGATTATAATAGAAGAGAGAGAAAATTAATCTAGGATTAATAACGGAGATGTTTTATCCGGGATAAAATATCGTCTAGAGAGAGAGAGCGATTAATTCGGAATTAATCGATGTATTAGACGAAATTAGATTTCGACGCGGAATTAAAATTAGATTTTAATTCGGGCAAACGAGTTAATTGAGAATTAATTCGTTAGCGACGTAAATAATAATTTCGCCGGGGGCGATTATTTATTTAAATTCGATTGAATTAACGTCGCGACGTAAGCTCGGTATTTCGGAAATATCGAACCCGAACGCGTGAGTGCACGTGGGCCCACTTTCATTTGGGAACGTGTGGGGCCCACATGACACATGTCATTCTAATGCTTTGCATGTAGATTGTGTACATTGTACTCAATGTCATTGCATGTAGATTGTGTACAATGCACTCAATGTTATTGCATGGAAATTGAGTGTTTTATACTCTAAGCCATTGCATGTTATGTGTCATAATTTTATTATTAATTTAATAAATTATGGCATAAATATAAATTGATTTTTGGTAAATCATTTTAATTAACATAACACAATTTCTTCTCTCTCAAATTTTCTCTCCTCTCTCACGCCCATTTGAGCAAAGTGTTCACTGGTTTGGAACCAGTTTGGGCGTGAGCTAAAGGGAAGCAAGAGTGGTTTCTCATGGTGAGAAATCAAGTGCTAGCACACTTACAAGTCTTGCGAAGGTGGTAGGGAGGTTCGACCATGAGACGGGATCCATCCGACGAAGCTAGGAGCTCCGTTTCTTCACTTAATTTTCTGTTTTTGTAGGCAGTGGACTGCATGCAGTAGGCTTACATGGCAGTGCGTTTTTGGGCTTGAATCGTCTCCAAATCGACTCTACCGATCAATGTGAGTATTCCGCTACCTCCGTTGATGTGTTCACACATAATTTCATGTCTTGATTTGATCTTGGGACCTTAGAATTTACCAACAGTAACTTCCCCAGCTAGGGTGAAAGGTAATTCTTTTACTGTTACTATTTAGATTAATCTCCCTTAAAAATAATATATTCACTATTTAAAATTATTAACTTAAAAAGGATACCGCCAGATGGTCGTTTGGTAATTCATTTTAATCTGGTTAAACCTGACTAATCAAGGATACCGCCAGATTGGTCGGTTGGTAATTTTAATTTTGGTTCCGCCTTTATGGCTGGTTGGACTTAATTTGACTTAATCAGGTACCGCCTTTATGGCTGGTTGGAAAAAGAATCACAAGTTTATATATTATTTATGGAGATATCTAAAATAGTAAATAGTAAAGTAATTCCTTTTACCTTAGCATTTTATTTTATTTTATTTTACTTTTCAGCTTTTACTTTATGTTTTTACTTTTCAGTATTTTTACTTTATGTCTTTTACTTTTAAGTTTTTTACTAGCCCTAGTTATGTGTTAGTTATCTGGGGTTGTGATGAATTCTAATATCACCGGGTATAAGGGGTTATTTTATAGTTTGGGTAATTTAAAGGTTTACTTATTAAGTCTTAAGCTTAATGCTTCTTGTTGTCTGATCACCAATAAGATAGATGTGGTAAATCTAAATGAACTAGACATAGGGATTTTAGGTTTCAGCCTTAGACTTAATAGCCCACGATCTTCCTTGAGGATAGATAACCCTTTAATAGATTTCCTTGCAGGATAGACATATACTTGTCGGGGGGGGGTAGCCATAATTGGACTTACTTTAAACAAACAATGAATCCAGATAATTTGGTTGACATAGACATATGGTTCAATTGGGTTAAACTGGGTATTTGCGTCTGACCATCGACATAGGCTTTTGCATAATTTAGTGTTCCAGGTTAGTAAACTGATTTATTACACAAACATAAAATAATCACTTCATCTTTTAAAAGATATTCAAAGGATTCACAACCCTAGATCTTTGTGTTTTTGTTATTTTATTTAGTATTTTCTTTGTCTTTTTTATTTATTTATTTTTTAGCAAATCTACAATCAACCAAACCAATCAAGCAATCATTCTCTTCACCCTCAATTAGATATTTGTAAATAAATAGATTCAATAATTAATAACAACAGTAGGAATTAAGTCCTCGTGGGATCGATATTTTTATACTACTTGAACGATATGTGCTTGCGTTATACGTGTGTGTTTACGCCGGTCAAGTTTTTGGCGCCGTTGCCGGGGACTTATTTTTCTTGAGTTATTAATTTTGAAGCTATCTAATTTACTGTATCTAATTTTCTTTATTTTTATCTGTAATTTTTATTTCTTTCTTTTATTTCAGGTTGTTGAAAAATGGAACAATATTGGGAGATTAAAAGATTACGAGCCTTACAAGAAGATACACCCCACATCTGGGAGCAACAGTCCGGTTTTCTGAAGCCTGTTGCCCAACCCAACGACTATCACTGGATGCCAGAAGCAAGCAATACTACATTTGCTCAACAGAACGTAATGGGGAGATGTGACATATGTAATGGTAACCACCCTAGAGATTATTGTGAATACAACTACCATACAGGGTGGCAGAGCTATCAAGATCCTTCATGGAATGACGAGCCATCACATTTCACAGAACCACATATTCCATTTTATCCACCATCTACCTATAAACTTCATCAACAATAAGAACCATCAGAGGGATATCAGTTGCAAACATGCTCGAAGATATGTTCAAGAAACGAAAAGAAAAGTTGGATACAATGTTTGAAACAAGCCAGAATCAATTTGAAAGTATTCAGAGACAATCAGAATTCATTCAGAGGATAACATATCAAATGAGACAATTCACAGAAAACCAGAACTACATACCTCAAGAACCAGTTTCAGATGACACTGATGAAGCCTTCGAATACCAATCATTTCACAATGACACTTCAACAGATGAGGAGGCTGAGCAATATCAACAACCAGAGGTATCAGTTCAGGAGCCCGAACCGGCAAAGTCTCAATTTGACTTTTATTATTTAGATTCTGATAAGGATGAAGCTGATCTATTTGTACCAACTGCACCAACAACGGAGGATCAAACTTTCAATCCTCAAAATGAAGATCTTGGAGCATGATTTACCTTGATGTTTGTAGAAGATCTATCTGAACCATCCATTCCAGTCGTATCAGAGGATGAAAACCCAATGTCAGAAACATCTTTGCATCCTCAGGTTGACAATTTTGAAGCATGTATTTCACAGATGACAAATGAAGAATTGAATACGGAAATTTTAAAATTCATCTGTGAAGAAAAGGTGGTGCAAGAAACAGAGCAAATGGAAGAGCAAATGTCTGACCTTAATAAAGATCCAGAGCATTCAGGAGAAACATCGCTGTTTTGGGGAGTACAAATCAAAGATATCGCCCAGAAGCTTGACAGAATGGAACTCCCATTCCAAGTCAAGCACCATATGAGACCTCCTGATTTTCTTTCTTTCTTTGCAGGAATCACTGGAACAACAAGGAGCAAAAAGGTGGCACGAGCACTGAATGAGACAAAACTCTTTTTGCCACTTTACCGTTGGAAGAGACCATTCAAAAGCAACGCTCACGTTATTGTCTTTAATCGGACATCCAAAACGACATTGAAACCTCCTTAACAGATGAATTTCAGTCACGTCTGGCTGAAGACGAAAAATTAGCGCTAGCAGGGAGGCCACCCATGCAATTTGTTGTATTTTTGTTTTCATATTTTGTGTATACATGTTGTAGAGTTTTTAATTTTGTGTGTTATTTTTGTAGGGAAAAGGACAAACGAAACATTTTAAGACAGAAGGAATTGTGTTTGGCAATCAAAGATGAGAAACAGTTCATTAGCGATGGATGAGTAAATAATAAAATCTTGAGACGATCCTAATGGATTTATATACCAAACGAGTGGCGTATTACGTACACAATTCTGTTGCCTTAATTATTACTTTGATTCGCTTTTCTGTTGTAATTATTTTATTTTCGTAGACAGGATCCATACTTTTTGACCTATCAAGATTTCTTTTGTTGTTTAGCTAACAATCGTCCTTTGGAAGATATTGTGCTATTATTACTCACCCTTTTTCAGGTACTATAATTCAGCCCGTCATTACACTTTTGAAGGCATCCTGATTTGAAAAAGAAATACATAAAAAAATGGAAGCCACTTCAAGAAGACGAGTTGAAAACATCTGTGTTTTTGCGGTAGTAGTGTTGGTGTTAAGCCACAATACGTAGAAGCAGCACATGAATTGGGTCGAGTCTTAGCTGCAAGGAATATGCACTTAATATATGGCGGAGGCAATCTCGGACTTATGGGGATCGTTTCAAAGGCTTGTACAGGAAGAAGGCAGTCATGTTTTGGGAATCATCCAAAACCCTTGGCAGAGGCAAATCTTATTGGATCATCAAACGGAGAGGAACTAATCGTGCTAGGTATGTCTGAACGACTGGTAGAAATGATTAACCGTGCTGATGCTTTTATCGCTTTGCCAGGTGGCTTGGGTACATTGGAGGAAATTTTTATAGTTCTTTCTTGGGCGAACCTGAACA
>SKCR01047430.1:0-41154 GCA_019454045.1 Zanthoxylum bungeanum
GGCTTTCAATTGATTTCATAAGGCATGGACTTTGGTCAATATGGGTCAAACCCAAATACTAAAGCCCAATTAAGGAATCACCATTATTTGCCAAGAAACCAATTTTGGCCCATTAGGCCCAATTAAACTTTTAAAGCCCATTTGTTATATTTGGACTTAATGGAATGGTTTAGGCCCAATTTGGATCCAATCCATTTGGCCCAAACCTATTTGGCCCAACCAATCTCATTAGGCCCAAATACAACAATTATAAGCCCAATTTATTACATTCCAATTTTCCAAAATTCATAATTTAATAAATCAAAGTGTTTACCCATGATTAATCTTTTAAATTAACATTTCCAAAATACTAATCTAATCCATTAATCATGATTATCATCATCAACACATGTCTAACATAATTGATTCAAAAAAATCATTTCATTTCATGTTATATACCTCACGGCATTCCCTAGGGTTTTTTTTCGATTTCATTTTCAATCCGATTGAATCTCAAATCAACATTATCCCAAGTCTTTAAACTCATCCAATGATCAAAAGAACAAAAAATACCATGACTTTAAGGTTCAACATGCATTCGGCCAAGCCATAAATTTGGGGAAAAATAATCCAATTCATTTTTCATGAAATTGATCATGCATAACACTATGTTATCATCATTCAAGCATACTCAATCAATCAATTTTATCAAATCATGTTCAAATCATTTTTACCCAAATTTTAGCATAAGAACCCTAATATTTTTCATGCTCAAATTAGGCTCTAAGATACCATTATTGTTTTCTAATATGGTCCCAAGATCATATTTAAGCATTGAAAAGAATGAATACTCAAAGAAGGATGGCAGAATCATACTTACAATGAACGGATTTTGAGATGTGTTGAAGATAAAATTTCCTCCCTTGCTGATCCTTTGAAGTTTTGGCCAAGGAGGTTCTTTGAAGAAGATGAATAAGCTCCAAGATTTGTAAGGATTCCAAGCTCTTGAGATGGTTTCCCTATCACCTTGTATTGATTCTTGAAGTGTGCTAGCAAGTGAAGAAGAAAAACAATTTTTGCTTCTTGTTCTTAAGGCTCACGGTTTTGGCCTAATTGGGAGAGAGAGAGATTTCTTTGTTTTGGTATTTGTTTTCTAAAAACAACAATGAAAAAATGCCTTACCAAATTTTGGTATATGCTTTCAAAAATTCAAACCAAATTTTGGAGCCAAAAATGCATTAAAGGCTCACAACCACCTCCATCATGAATAGTGACTAGTTGTCACTCACCAAAAAGGTGAATTGACATCCATCACTAAAGTGACATGTGATGTGACGAGTGATGTGACTTGTGGTCGTACTTGATTCAAAATCGGAGTGGCCTCGCAAACACATCCCGGGCTCGGTTTCGTTAATTCCAAATTACCGAATTTTCGGTTGCGACGTAATTAAATCAAATTTACTATTCACATCGCTCGCGTATTATTTTAATATATCGAATATATTATTTTACCGATTAATTCCGAATTAATCGTTCTCTCTCTTCAAATAGTATTTTATCCCAGATAAAATAAATCCGTAATTAATCCAAGATTAATTATGTTCGAATCATATGTCATCGGTGAATCTTCGGGAAGCGACCCAAGAGATCCCTGGATATGTTGGTAGTAAATCTGTCGTCGGACTATCCAAACACGTACGTACCTAGTACTACGTTTTTACCGATTTACGAGACATGGTTGGCTTCTAGAAAAGCACCGTGCCTACCCAATTCTCCAGAAATATTCTTAATGGAATAAATAATCTATATCAGGCGTAGAATACGTAGTATTGCGTATTGCGATCCAGTATCGGATGTCACATGCAAGGCCTGGGGCTGGAATAGTGTCTGCCCCGTACGAAGCATATATCGGATATCAAGCAACTTGTCTCTTTAATCGGATAATCATGACCAAGTCATATTATCCCGATGGTTGCAACCAATTTAGAGTACCAGTTATGTATCCCTACGTGATCATCATCTCCATATGACTGAAGTGATACTTCCTTCTTGACATCACACCCAATACACTACGATTCTCAATAAACCCAGAAGAGGCGTACACAGAACCTGTTAAAGTCCTGGACGACCAAAATCAAAGCGTATTGATTGTCGCAAGTACTAGCAATGTAAGTCTCAGGTTAAGACCAAATACATCTACCCTGATGCGGACTCCCATAGACACATAGTCATACTACCAATGGGATTCTGCCGGGTCTATCAAGAGCGAAGCTGTCTCTGTACCATCGGTAAACACAACCTCCTATCACACTTGCATAAGTATCCAATACTTAAATATATAAGAACTATGTTGTTACGCTTCCATAACACACACAAGTGCAATACTAGTCTATTCCGCATTACCGATGTCCAGTCTCGATAATACTACGACTAGGGATATTTAATGATTAAACCTTTATGGATTGATACTGTCTCATATCTTATAATCCGGAACTAATCATAGGGACTTTTATCATTTATATATTTAAGTAATCAAATTACAAAATGATAAAATACAATTTCCATTGCTACATAATTAATTTGTACATAAACCACAATGTATTTTACAAATAGTGACGCTATGGGTCATAATTGTCTAACAATACCACTTCTAATTTGTGTCAAATCCCAAATGTATTTTTTCAAGTTAACATTTTATGGAATTCTTTCTTATCAAATGCACAATAAAATGAATTCATAGCTTGGGAATACAATGTTCTTCTTTTTTTATCATCTTAATTCCACTCACTAAATGGATTATAATTTCTCCATCTATATCTGTTTGGGCAGTTGTGGAACCCCTAGAGTCAAACCAATTCCCCACGCAGCGGAAGTGGGTCTAACCCATGGATATCAAACATGGGTCTATTTTTAAAATATTTTATAAAATACTATACTCTGCTACAAGTCCGTAGGAAAAAACCAGGACCGAATCGGAGTCCGGAAACTCCGAAACGGATAAAATAAAATTTTGGCGCTCATAGGTAACAACTCTCGGTGTGTCGCGACGCGCAGGCTTGGGAGTTGCAACACCCAATCTGCAAATGTTCGACATCGTGATGCTCAAGGGTGAGCATTACGACACCCACAGCTCTGAGAGGTGAATGTCGCGACGCGGGAGATCAAAGTCGCGACGCTGCCTTGTGTAAAATATTGGCAGTGAGTAAATTTGCCTTGAATCCAATCCAAAACACATCCAATTTTCTCCAAACACTTCAATACACCTAATGTCTAATTTTAACATCAAAACCAACATCAACACATGTTATACAATAAACATACATGTATTCTAAATACATATATGCATTTCTTTGAATCAAAACATAAACCAAAATATAATCCCACAATAAAGGGACTCATGAACAATTCTATGTCACTCAAAGGTGGTCAAGTGATTCTAGAATGGTAACCATAGCACTAAAATATCCTCTAGAGTTCAAAAGTCTAATTTTATGTTTCATGTTCAACATGAACATTTTGACCCAATTACAAGAAAATTGTGTTTATGCTTCCAAAGCATCCATACACAATTCATTAGCCTAATTTCAACATCAAGCTATGTTATTATGTATCCAATACATAATACATCACTATATATTTGATAACAACTCACTAATGAAAATATAGCTTTATAGAAGATCAAACTTACCTAGGAAGCTTGATTCCAAGATCCAATCATTTTCTCATTGTTGAAATATTGTAGATAACTTCCAAATCTAGCTAGCTTGATTCGAAAATCCAACCGTCTTCTACTAGTTGTTATAAAGAACTTCCAAAGCTAGCAAGCTTGATATAAAGATCCAATCTTCTTCTCCTTATTGTTGTAGAGAACATCCAAAGCTTCTCCCACCAAAACTTTACTTAAGTTAATATTTCTGTCTTTTGCTTAATGATTGTTTTAGCTTACTTTGACTTCATTAAAAACTTGCTCAAGCTTGCCTTTTATAGCAAAACTTATGAAATTTTTAATTAATAAAAGTTCTAATTAACTTTTATATGGGCTTAATCCAATTTTTCCAAATATGTATAATTAGGCGTGACTAATCACCTTTGTCTACCAATTTGATTTAATCCAATTAAATCATGACAAAGTTTAATCAATGGATTAGTTCAATGTCTACCACTTTGATTTAATCCAAATAAATCAAGTCAAACACAACTATTATTACATATTTATAATTATCAAACTACCCTCTAATGGTATAGATATTTATGAAATTATAACAATGCCCTTATGTGATTTTGGATTAATCCAATTAATAAAATTGGTTCAAATTAAGTAATTAATGTTATCCACTAACACTTAATTATTTTACTTGATAATTATAATATCAAATATTTTTTATTATAAAAAATTATAGGCGACATAAGTGCTCAACGAGTACACTTCATATTGTGAGACTTTCTAAGTCCAGACACATTCGTCATATAAGCCTACCTTATATGTAAGCAATTCGGCCACTTCAAATTCGCGAAAAACATGAACAATATTTTTGAACTATACAAGTGGAGGTCATCACATATGTTTAACAATCCCTCCATCATAGGCTATCCGAGTTGTGATTAGGAAACATAGATTACACCGTCAAGTTTCTGAGGCGCATATCTCATGTCGATATATCCATGATTCTTTATAACTAATCAGAACACCATTTCTGATATGTGATCCACATTAGGTAATCGGCTTTGGCCAAAGTCTTAAGAATCGTGACTTACTCACATGGATACCTAAACCCCTTATGGTTCACATATGGGCCGACAAATCCTATCTTGATACACAATTTATTAACGAGGGTTATACGTAATTTCATAATCCCTCTTAACGAAAAATAGAAATTTGATAATTAAAATTTCATAGCGATAAATAGATCCCATGACATTTACTCCAGTCTCACAATAATGATGGTCCTAGCCTTCATAAACTCATTAGGTATACCTCCAATGTCAATCACATTCATGTGACTCCTAAGTTTGGTCATGGACCGTTTCTTATACCTCCAATGTCAATCACATTCATGTGACTCCTAAGTTTGGTCCTGGACCATTTCTTATCCTCACAGTAATGAAGGTATTGGATTAAGACATGTTCCAGGTATATACTTGTCAATGTGCACTAATGATCTCTATAAGTACACTCTCACAATAATGATGGTATTATTTGACTACGTCAACTCATTACACTACATCTAATATTTTACTAGAGCAACCTAAGTTCTGACCACTTATATCCTCAAAATAATGATAGTAATGGGCATAAGTAATAAGAACTCAATCATCTCCGTATTGACAAGACATACCATCTTATAATGCTCCAACATTATTAATATTATTACTTTTAATAAAGTAATCACCTAATCACGGGAGATTTATGACAATCAAGTCATAAATTACAAAACCAACGACTAGGAATATTTACTTTAAGAATAGTTTATAATAGTAATATTATTCCAATGTCGGACCACCTAGTATCCATTATTACTACAAAACTATTCTAAGGTTGATGTCATTCTCAGCATATTTATATATTAATCTAATATGCATAATGACATTACCATTAATTAGATGTGAAATGAAAATGTAGTTATTTTAATAATAAATAATAAAATGTACAATACATTATTCAGATTGGCGCTCCAAGCACCAACTCCAAAAAACTTTCACTTGCTTAGTGCCAATCTCGATCGTACCGTAGTCTCATCTCCTCCACATGTTTATCGAATAACTTAGAAGGTAAGACCTTAGTAATCGGGTTTGTTATGTTGTCTATTACTTGAACCTTCATGACCACTATGTCTTTTCGTTCAATAATCTCTCTAATCACGGGATATTTTCTTTCCACTTGTTTAGACTTGGAATGCGACATCGGCTCCTTAGCCTGTGCAATGGCTCCGCTATTATCATAGTACAATGGGATCAAATCTGTAGTACTAGACGCCAAGTTCTGTGATAAAATTTCTAATCCAGACAGCTTATTTAGCAGCTTATGAAGCGTCTATAAATTCCACCTCAGTGGTGGAATCAGTTGTTGAGCCTTTCTTTGAACATCGCCAACTGATCACACCAATATTAAGGGTAAATTTGTATCTGGATGTAGACTTTCTATCATCTGAATCTCTCTAGAAGTCGGAGTCTGTATAACCATTAACTTGTAGCTCATTTTTTCCATATATCATAAAATTATTCTTAGTACCCTTAAGATATTTTAGAATATGTTTCACGGTTTGCCAATGATCATTACCTGGATCAGATTAATATCGGCTAAATTGATTTCACAATTCATACATAGCATAACATACATAATACTTCCAATACATGAAGCATAGGGAAAGTTAGACATCCTTACACTTTCTTTCTCAGTTTGAGGCGTCATTTTCTTTGAAAGATATATGTCATATCGAAAAGATACATTTGATGTCTTATCGTTGGTAAACTTGAACATTTCAAACATCTTATTTATATACGTCGATTACAACAACCCTATAAGCTTCAGAACTTAATCCAATTATATATACTCCTCGATGAGTCCATTTCATAAAGCGGTCTTCACATCCATATGCCATATCTCATAATCGTGATATGCAGCAATGACTAAAAGAAACCTGATGGATTTTAACATGGCTATTGGTGAAAATATTTCCTCATAGTCAATCCTAGGACGTTGAGTGTAACCGTTTGCTACCAGTGGGGCCTTAAAGGTTTCCACATTTCCATCAAGGCCTCGCTTTCTTTTATAAACTCATTTACAACCAATAGGTTTAACTCCTTTCGGAAATTAAACTAAGTCCCAGACTTGATTGTCATGCATAGAATCCATCTCAGACTTCATGGCTTCCTATTATTTTCCTGAATCAATATCCAATATCGCCTCTTTATACGTAATCAGATCTATTTCCTCCAAGAAGAGAACATCAATGCTTATATCAGATATTAAAAACAATCTCTCATGAGCTTTGATATTCTATTTGACTTACGCAGAACTTGTGTTGTAGATTCTTCACCTAGTTAGATCTCTAGTTCCATCTCAGGTCCCTTACTATTGGGATCAAGCTCATCAAGTTCAATCTTTCTACAATTCCCACTATTTCTCAAAATTCCTTTTCAAGAAAAGTGGCAAAGCAAACAATAAATACATTTCTTTGCTCAGAATCTTAGAATTGATATCCCAAAGAATTTTTAGGATATCCAATGAACCATATTTATACCCTATAGGTGCTAGTTTATCCCACTGCGCAACTCTAACATATGCAGGACAACCCCAAATCTTTAAATATCTAAGATTTGGATTTCTACCGAACTATATCTGATACGGGGTCATAGAAACAGCTTTTGATGGAACCTTATTAAGAATGTGGGCGATAGTAAGTAAAGCGCAACCCCAAAGGTAATATAGAAGATCTGTATAACTCATCAAGGAACGTACCGTATCCAATAAAGTATGATTTCTTCGCTCAGACACACCATTGTGTTGAGGTGTTCTGATGAGTGGTAATTATATCACTATTTCCCACTTATTTAACCTAATATTTTGTATAGTTTCTTGAGTTTTGTGAATATTTTGATGTGTTTTGTGTTATTTTGTAGATAAATAAAGTTTCAGGACTATCTGGAGCTGATTTGGGGCTAATACAGTGAAAAAATGACAAAAGGGCATTTTGGTAAATTTCGCGCATCACGACGCGTAAGCCTTTGGCGTCGCGACGCCTAACATGCACCAAGACCTACTAATGTGCACCGGGTCCACAAGTCAGAATCTAAGAAGTTTGACTTTGCTAACGTTGGATGTGCCACGTGTTACCATCACAGCCGATCTGCTAAAGTGCGACGTGCCACGTGTCATCATCCTACGGTCGCCATCGCCACGTGCCGCCACGTGTCACTCCATGTCATCATCCATATCACCAGTTGATCGAGTTAAAGTTCCGCGTCATCGCCACGTCATCATCAACCAATCACAGCGTGCCACATGTCATCATTTTATGGTGCCGATAGTCACATTCGCCATGTGTCGCCACGTCAGTGTCACATCATCGCCACGTCAGCTCAATCATTCAGCTCCCAGCCGCCATGCCACGTGTCACTTTATCTCTTTATCCGAATCACGTGTCAGATAAGAATCTGAAGCCGATGAACCAGAAGCTGCCACGTCGACAATCACTCGCGTCGCGACTTGGACACCCTACTGACGCCGATAAATTCAGCTCGAAGTTTCAGTTGTAGATGTACCTTCCTCTCTAATTTCTCTGTTGTAAATCGGGAGTTTTCTATCTAGTTTCTTTTAATTTCAGTTTTGTAATTAAATTTTAATTACGTTCTGTAATAATAGTAATTTACTTTCTTTACTTTTTACAGTTTTTATTATTCACCATGAGGAAATAACTTCCCCCTGCTAGGGTGAAAGGTAATTCTTTTACTATTTCTTTTTAGATTAATCTCCCTTTAATATAATATATTTACTATTTAAAATTAGACTTAAAAAGGATATCGCTATATTGGTCGGTTGGTAATTCATTTTAAATTGGTTTAAACCTGACTAAGCAATGATACCGCCAAATTGGTCGGTTGGTAATTAAATTTTCTTACCACCTATATGGTAGGTTTATTTTAGTTCCGCCTTTATGGCTGGTTGGACTTAATTTGACTTAATCATATTACCGCCTATATGGCTGGTTGGTAAAATAATCACAATTTAATATATTATATTAAGGGAGATATATAAATTAGTAGTAGTAAAAGTTGATCCTTTTACCTTAGCATTTTATTTTATTGTAATTTACTTTTCAGCTTTTACTTTACTGCAATTACTTTTCAGTATTTTTAATTTATGTCTTTCAAAGCCCTAGTTATGTGTCGTAACTAAGTTAGTTATCTGGGGTTGTGATGAATTCTAATATCACCGGTTTATAAGGGGTTATTTTATAGTTTGGGTAATTTAAAGGTTTACTTATTAAGTCTTAAGCTTAATATGTCTTGTTAATTGGCCACTAATAAGATAGATCTGATAAATCTAAAATAAATTTGACAAAGGAATTTTAGGTTTCAGCCTTAGACTTAATAGCCCACGATCTTCCTTGAGGATAGATAACCCTTTAATAGATTTCCTTACAGGATAGACATATACCTGTCGGGCGAGGGTAGCCATAATTGGAACTTAAACTTAATGAATCCAGATAATTTGGTTGACATAGACATATGGTTCAATTGGGTTAAATTGGGTATTTCCGTCTCACCATCGACAGAGGCTTTCGCATAATTTAGTGTTCCAGGTTAGTAAACCAATTTATTACACAAACATGAAATAACCACTTCATCTTTTAAAAGATATTAGAAAGATTCACAACCCTAGATAGTTTCATAATATTGAATTTTCTTAAACCTATTTTCGTGCAGTTTTATTTACTTGTTTTTAAATTTAAAATCATCACCATTTCAAATCAATCAAACAACCTGTTAGATACTAGTAATCATTTGACCTCATAAAATTAATAGATTAGGTATTAAGTCCTCGTGGGATCGATACTTTTTATACTACTTGAACGATACGTGCGTTTGCGTTATTCGCGTGTGTGTAAGCACCAGTCAAGTTTTTGGCGCCGTTGCCGGGGACTTATTTATCTTTCACTATTAGTTTAGAGGTTAGATACCTTTACTTGTATCTAATTTCTTTTTATTTACTGTTTTTTTTTCTTGTGTTTCAGGTTCTCAGAAACTTCATGAGACGAACCAGAAGCTTTGAACTTCGACCACTTGACCCGGAAATTGAAAAAACCATCAGCCAGTTGAGAAGTGAAAGGCGAGAAGGCCAAGAAGCTTTAGTCAACATGGAACCTGAACCTTTGGAGGTTGCATAACCAATTCCCATTCGAGACAGAACCATTCCGGTGGTTGACAGAATCATTTCATGTATTGTATTTCCTCCCTTACCAGCAAATGCGGGTGACATCAAAACATGCATTCAGATGATTCAGCAGTCAGTTCAGTTTGGGGGGAATGCAATTGAATATCCTAATGCCCACATCAGCAACTTCCTGGAAGTTTGCCGCACTTTCAATTACAACCGAGAAGCTGAAGAAGCAATGAGACTGCGGGTTTTTCCATATTCCTTGAATGACAGAGCTAAAGCTTGGCTACATTCACTACCAGCAGGTTCCATCACAACTTGCAACACTTTAGCCACCAAATTACTTGCAAAGTACTTTCCACCAGCCAATTCTGGAAAGCTAAGGAATGACATCACATCCTTTGTACGACAAGACTCGGAAACTCTCTACGAAGCTTGGGAAAGGTATAAAGATTTGCTCCGGAAATGTCCTCACCATGAGATTCCAAAAAGGCTTCAAATCCAAACATTATATAATGGACTTTCTGGAATAATGAGAACCACAATCGATGCTGCTGATGTATGAGCTTTAATGGCAAAAGGAGAAGATCAAGCCTGGGACCTAATTGATGAAATGGCCAACAACAATTCTTTGTGGCCAACAGAAAGGAGCATGATCCAAAGAATTTCATGAATTTATGAAAGTGGAGCCAATACAGCAGTCAACGCCAAGTTGGATCAGATATGCAAATTCATGGAGACTCTTACCACTGGATCCACAAGTTCACCATATGGAGGAGCACCAGAACCAAACCAACTTGAAGAAATAGTGAATTATGTCAACAATTTCAACAGACAGGGGAACAATCCATATTCCAACACCTACAACCCATGGTGGAGGAATCATCCCAATTTTTCATGGAACAACAATTCAGGGCAAAAGAATTTTCCACCCCCTGGATTCCAGCAACAGAACAAAAGCCAGAAGTTTTAAAAAGAACCAGAAATGAAAGAATGGATTGCAGAGATGTTCAAAAAGCAACAAGCAGCATATGATGCTAAATTTCAAAGCCTATCTGCTTCCATCAAAGCACTGGAGAATCAAATTGGACAACTGGCCAATGCTCAGAGTTACAGACCGCCAGGTATTCTTCCTAGCAACACAGAACCCAATCCAAAGAACCGAGAGAATGAGCAATGTCAAGCCATCACCTTGAAAAGCGGTACTGAAATCAACAAAGATGTTGGAATCAAGGAAACAATTGAGGAAGTTCCAAAAGATGCAGTTCCACAGATGAAGGAAAAAGAAGCAAAGGAAAAAGAAAAAGATCAGATCACTCTACCTCCACCTTTTCCACAGCGACTTCAGAAAAACAAACTGGACAAGCAGTTTGCTCGATTCCTGGAGGTATTCAAAAAGCTTCACATCAACATCCCATTGCAGAAGCCTTGGAAGAAATGCCTAGCTATGTCAAATTCATGAAAGATATTCTTTCACGAAAATGGAGATTGGGAGACTACGAGACAGTAGCATTAACGGAAGAATACAGTGCAATCATTCAAAGGAAACCTCCCCCAAAGTTGAAAGATCCCGGCAGTTTCATTGTCCCATGCACCATTGGAGAACATTACATCGGTAAGGCTTTATGTGACTTAGGTGCTAGTGTTAACTTAATGCCTTTTTCTATTTACAGGAAACTGCAAATTGGAGAAGCAATGCCTACCTCAGTCTCGTTGCAACGTGCTGATCGAACACTCGCATTTCCAAGAGGTGTTGTTGAAGATGTGCTGGTCAAAGTCGACAAACTCATTCTCCCAGCAGATTTCATCATCATTGACATGGAAGAAGACAAAGAATTACCTATCATTCTTGGGAGACCATTCTTGGCTACAGGTAAAACTATGATTGATGTGCTAAAAAGAGAACTGACCATGAAAGTGCAGGACCAAGAAGTTACCTTTAATGTTTTCAAAGCCATGAAATTCCCGAGTGATGAAAATGAAGAAGAATGCTTCAGAGTTGATGTTTTTGATAGTATCGTTCAGGATACTGAGCCAAATCCCACGGATACACTTGAAACTTGCATCACCAACATGACTGACAACGAGCTAGATGCTGAAATCCTAGAATGTATCAACTACCTTGACAAACCATTCTGATTCAAATCAACACCACAAGTGGAAAGCCTGGAACTGCCAAGGAAAGATCGAATCAAGCCTTCAATTGAAGAACCACCACAGTTGGAGCTGAAGTTACTTCCGAGCCATCTCAGGTATACATTTCTTGGAAACTCTTCTGAATTACCTGTTATTATTTCTTCTTCACTAACATTGGAGCAGGAAGAAAAGTTACTGAGAGTATTACGAGAGCACAAAAGAGCCATTGGCTGGACTATAGCAGACATTCGAGGCATTAGTCCATCATTTTGCATGCACAAGATTCTGATGAATGATGAGTACAAATCCACAGTGGAGCATCAACGGAGACTCAATCTAATCATGAAGGAAGTCGTGAAGAAAGAAATCATCAAATGGTTGGATGCTGGCATCATTTACCCCACCTCAGACAGTATTTGGGTGAGTCATATACAATGTGTGCCAAAGAAAGGAGGAATCACTGTGGTTACCAATGAAAAGAATGAGCTGATTCCAACAAGAACGGTGACTGGATGGAGAGTATGCATGGACTACAGGAAGCTGAACAAAGCCACGAGGAATGACCATTTTCCGCTACCATTCATTGATCAGATGCTGGACAGACTGGCAGGACATGAGTTCTATTACTTTCTGGATGGATATTCAGGGTACAATCAGATTGCTATCGCCCCAGAAGATCAGGAGAAAACCAAATTTACATGTCCATATGGTACTTTTGCTTTCCGCAGGATGCCATTTGGATTATGTAATGCCCCTGCCACATTTCAGCGTTGCATGATGGCCATATTCTCATACATGCTGGAGCATTGTATGGAGGTTTTTATGGATGAATTTTCTGTGTTTGGAGATTCTTTTGACCACTGCTTGCAAAATTTGGAACAGGTGTTACAAAGGTACGAAGATACAAAATTGGTGCTCAATTGGGAGAAATGCCATTTCATGGTACATGAGGGCATTGTTCTTAGACACCGGATCTCACAAAAAGGAATCGAGGTAGACAAAGCAAAGATTGAAACAATTGAAAAACTGCATCCACCGACATCATTAAAAGGGATTCAGAGCTTTCTCGGACATGTAGGTTTTTACAGGAGATTTATCAAAGACTTTTCCAAGATTGCTAAACCTCTGTGCAATCTTCTTGAGAATGATGTGCCTTTCAACTTCACTAAATAATTCCAGGAAGCCTTTGAGATCTTAAAACAAAAGTTGATTTCTGCCCCCATCATTGTACCACCAGAGTGGACCCTTCCATTTGAAGTAATGTGTGATGCTAGTGATTTTGTTGTAGGTGCAGTTTTGGGACAACGCAAAGCAAAGATTTTCCACACCATCTACAACTCCAGCAGAACTTTGAATGAAGCTCAACTCAACTACACAACCACTGAAAAGGAGTTGCTCGCAGTTGTGTACGCTTTTGACAAATTCCGCTCATATCTGCTGGGTCCCAAAGTGATGGTTTACACAGATCATTCAGCAATCAAATACTTGATCACGAAGAAAGATTCCAAACCCAGATTGATCCATTGGATACTTCTTCTGCAAGAATTTTACATGGAGATCAGAGACAGGAAATGGACGGAAAACCAAGTGGCAGATCATCTATCGAGGCTCGAGAATGGAGAAACAGCTGGAAAAGATCTGTCAATCAAAGAAACGTTTCCAGATGAATAGCTGTTTGCCATGAAACAGCAAGATGCCCCTTGGTATGCTGACTATGTAAACTACATTGTGTTAGGAAAATGGCCGTTGGAATGGACAAATTCGTAACGGAAGAAATTCTTCAAAGAAGTCAAGCACTATGTCTGGGATGAACCTACTTGTTCAAACGGTATGCTGATCAATTATTGAGACGGTGTGTTCCAAAGGAGGAAGTCAACAGTGTTTTGCAGCATTATCATTCATCATCATATGGCGGACACTTCAGCGGAAACAAAACTGCAGCCAAAGTCCTACAATCAGGTTTGTTCTAGCCCACTCTTTTTAAAGATGCTTATCTTTTTGCTCTTCAATGTGACAAGTGCCATAGAAAGGGGAATATTTCGAGGAGAAATGAAGGACCGTTGCAAAACATTCTGGAAGTTGAGATATTCGATGTGTAGGGAATTGATTTCATGGGACCCTTTGTTTCATCATTCGGAAACATGTACATCCTGGTTGTTGTAGACTATGTCTCCAAATGGATCGAAGCAATTGCACTGCCATCCAATGATTCGAAAGTGGTGATCAAATTCCTGAAAAAGAACATTTTCACTCGGTTCGGAACACCTCGTGCAATCATCAGTGATGGTGGCACATATTTTTGCAACAGATACTTAGATGCACTCCTATCCAAATACGGAGTTACTCACAAGGTTGCCACTGCTTACCATCCACAGTCAAATGGGCAGGTTGATGTTTCAAACAGGGAAATCAAAAGAATCTTAGAGAGAACTGTTGGATCAACAAGAGGGACTGGTCAACAAAACTGGAAGACACATTATGGGCCTACTGAACAGCTTACAAGACACCCATTGGTATGACCCCATATCGATTGGTGTTTGGGAAAGCATGCCATCTGCCAGTTGAGCTTGAACACAAGGCGTACTGGGCACTGAAGAAGTTGAATCTTGATTCACAAGCTGCAGGAGAAAACAATTTCACCAAATCAACGAATTGGAGGAATTTCGCTACAGGGTTATGAGAATGCCAGATTGTACAAAGAAAAGACTAAGAAATGGCATGACCGAAAAATAGTGCACAGACAGTTAGAACCAAGGCAGCAAGTGTTGTTGTACAATTCACGGTTGAAACTTTTCCCTGGAAAGATGAAATCAAGGTGGTGAGGTCTATTTGTGATCACTCAGGTTTTACCATATGGAGCTGTTGAGTTACTGGATCCCAAGACCACAAAACATTCAAGGTTAATAGTCAGCGTGTCAAGCACTACTGGAGAATCATTTGAGCGACAAAAAGAAAGTGTCACACTTTCAGATCCAGCCTAACGTTCGAGAATTCACGTCTAGCTGACGACTTAAACTTAGCGCTCGTAGGGAGGCAACCCATGCAATTTTTTTATATATTTGATTTGTGTGATTTAATTTTGTATGTTTAGTTTTTGTAGATTAAGACATTCCAGGATGGAAGAAGTTCTCACAAATCTTCACAAGCAATTTCTTTCTCTCCCTCAAAACTCTCTGATGAAAGTCTACAAAGCTCGCTTGGAACGGAACGGATGATACTACTAATGATCTGGTGTTCCTAATGACATTCGTTGGGTAATTGAAGCACGGGTCCGATTAGCAAGTGAGTATTCTGATTCTTGTAATTCTTATTTGCCTGGATTTGGAAGAAGCACATATGCAAAGAAACGTAGAGCTAAGCAAATGGGTGTTTGTTACAAATGTGCACGCTGGAATTGCAATACTCGTTGTCGTTCTTTAGGAATGGTGTCTGATAATCGTGAAGACAAAATTAAATTCATTAGGGATGGCTTGAGTAAGGAGTCTTTAGATGATATATCTTCGACTTTTGAGACGCATCCCAGTGGATATGTTCATATAGCCATTCGCAAATTACATACACAATTTCAAAAAGAATTACAACAGTTAAGTCTTGGGAATCTAACTCAAAAAGACCTTGTTTGCCAATTTATAAGAAAATTGGATGGGAAGCTTGTCCCTGACGCATAGACGTCAATCAAGCTGCTACTTTTCTTGTACATATTATATCTCTTTCTCTTTTCTAATAATTGTGATTTGTTTTGTTGTTTTCTTTTATTTTCTCCAACATGATCCAGACCTTTTTGACTATCACGATTTATTTTACTGTTAACTATAATTGTCATTTGGCAAGTACTAGTGCTATTATTTTACTCACCCTTTTTAGGTGTTATAAATTCAACTCATCATTGCATTTTTGAAGACATCCAATGTAATGTATGGAAGCCACTTCAAGAAGATGAGTTGAAAACATCTGTGTGTTTTGCGGTACTAGTGTTCGTGTTAAGCCACAATACGTAGAAGCATCACAGGAATTGGTTCGAGTCTTAGCTGCAAGGAATATGCACTTAGTAAATGGAAGGAGACAGTCTTGGACTAATGGGGATCGTTTCAAAGGCCGTACAGGAAGGAGGCAGTCACATTTTGGGAATCCTCTCAAAACTTTGGCAGAGGCAAATCTTATTGAACCATCAAGAAGAGCTAATTGTGCCAGGTATGTCTGAACGACTAGTAGAAGTGATTAACCGTGCTGATGCTTTTATTGCTTTGCCAGGTGGCTTGGGTATATTGGAGGAAATTTGTATAGTGTTATCTTGGGCGAACCTGAACATACACCAGAAACCGCTTGGACTGTACAACGTTGAAGGATTTTATGATTTTCTTGGTGTGTTTCTTGATGATGCCCGGAGAAATGGGTTCGTGTCAAAACCTATGAAAAAACTTCTCTTTACTGCCAGAACTGCTACGGATCTAATTGACCAAATCTTAGCCTATGAACCATAAATTGACCATATCCTTTCAAATAGAAATTGGTCTGAAGACGGTCGTGGTAAGAGGCGTCGGATTAATCTGGATCTTAACCTTTAATTTCCTTTAGAATTTCAGCTAACCAGGTACTATCTTCTAAGCTCTTCTTCTCATGTTTAAGGTATTGGGGACAATGTCTCATTTAGGTTTGGGGGAGGGAATTAGTTGATTAGTATCTTATTTTTAGTTGTGTGTTGTTTTTATTTTAAGTCCACATTTTTTTTCCGAAAAATACAAAAAAAAATTTGAAATTTTTTCAAAAATTACAAAAATATTTTGCGTTTTTGTTTTTATTTTGACTAAAAATGTTAAATTGGTAAGAGATAGCTATGTAAGGAATTTCCACTCCTGAGACGTATCTCAAACCATTTTTTGAAACAAGTTAATTTTTGTTTTTTTCAATTTAATTATTTAATTTGTAAATTCTCCATAAAACTGACTAAAATGGATATTCATATGCTCAGTTGGCAGGTATTATCAACATGCATGGTAACATACGGACATGAACTAAAATTGAAAAGTTTGTAATATTCAGTGCTCTAGTTTAATTGGAGGAAGCATCTCCAAAAGTGATGGAGTAAAAAAAACGTATGAGATCCGAGTTATTAAGTCCGTATGGGTGTTTTAACACTTATTGCCCTAAAACCAACTGGTTTGGGAGTCACTGGCCCAAAGCTCGCTACATGGATCAAGGATGTTGCAAAAATATATATATATCTGAAGTCTGAGTAATTAAGTCCGTAGGGGTGTCTTAACACCTGGTGCCCTAAAGCCAACTGGTTTGGGAGCCACCGACCCAACACTCGCTACATAGACATAAGGTATTGTATATAAATAAAAAAAATCAAAGAAAAAATCCGAAAAATCGGAAAAATTATTCCGTTGCTGCAAAGAGGTGTGAATTCTGATAAAACTTTAGGAAAAAAATATTACTCTTTTATCAACTGCACTTGTGACTGTTGTGGGCAAAAATGAGTTATTTAATATTTTGTTGGCTGTGTATATGGAGAATGGTAAATATAATCGGAGAATTTACTTATTCAGTAATTTAGAAAGAAAGAAAACAAATAGTAACTTGGAGTAGAAGTTTCACATGATTAGTCATTAACTTCTTTATTCTCTTTTCTCTTGTCTTTTTGCTTTTGTGTGCATTAGTTTCACTACCTTTTTACTTTTGCAATATGTTTGTGGGTATCATTGTTGTAAACCCTCACGAGACTACAACTCTTCCACTATGGACACATAGGGGTTTAAAGGCTTGTTGCATACGCTAAATGCAACCGTGATCCCTACGAAAGTGGCTTAGTTAAATTTTATTTTAAGATGTTTATGTTATTTTATTCTATGTTTTGCTCGGGGACTAGCAAAATGTTAAGTTTGGGGGTGTGATGAGTGGTAACTATATCACTATTTCCCACTCATTTAACCTAATATTTTGTATAGTTTCTTGAGTTTTGGGAATATTTTGATGTGTTTTGTGTTATTTTGTAGATAAATAAAGTTCCAGGACTCTCTGGAGGTGATTTGGGGCCAAAACATTAAAAATTGGACAAAAGAACATTTTGGTAAATTTCGCGCGTCGCGACCCCTAACATGCACCAAGACCTGCTAACATGCACCGGGTCCACAAGTCAGAATTGAGAAGTTTGATTTTATGGCTGGTTGGACTTAATTTGACTTAATCATGTTACCGCCTATATGGCTGGTTGGTAAAATAATCACAAGTTAATATATTATATTAAGGGAGATATATAAATTAGTAGTAGTAAAAGTTGATCCTTTTACCTTAGCATTTTATTTTATTGTAATTTACTTTTCAGCTTTTACTTTACCGCAATTACTTTTCAGTATTTTTACTTTATGTCTTTTAAGGCCCTAGTTATGTGTCGTAACTAAGTTAGTTATCTGGGGTTGTGATGAATTCTAATATCACCGGTTTATAAGGGGTTATTTTATAGTTTGGATAATTTAAAGGTTTACTTATTAAGTCTTAAGCTTAATGCTTCTTGTTAATTGGCCACTAATAATATAGATCTGGTAAATCTAAAATAAACTTGACAAAGGAATTTTAGGTTTCAGCCTTAGACTTAATAGCCCACGATATTCCTTGATGATAGATAACCCTTTAATAGATTTCCTTACAGGATAGACATATACCTGTCGGGCGGGGGTGGCCTTAATTGGAACTTAAACTTAATGAATCTAGATAATTTTGTTGACATAGACATATGGTTCAATTGGGTTAAACTGGGTATTTGCGTCTGACCATCGACAGAGGCTTTCGCATAATTTAGTGTTCCAGGTTAGTAAACCAATTTATTACACAAACATGAAATAACCACTTCATCTTTTAAAATATATTAGAAAGATTCACAACCCTAGATAGTTTCATAATATTGAATTTTCTTAAACCTATTTTCGTGCAATTTTATTTACTTGTTTTTAAATTTAGAATCATCAATATTTCAAATCAATCAAACAACCTGTTAGATACTAGTAATCATTTGACCTCATAAAATTAATAGATTAGGTATTAAGTCCTCGTGGGATCGATACTTTTTATACTACTTAAACGATATGTGCGCTTGCGTTATACGCGTGTGTGTAAGCACCGGTAATGTTCCCGGTGGACTATATTAGGCAGGAATTCCATTCTCTTTAAAATAACTTCTGAATTTGTCACTCATTCCTGTGTCGAACTCCCATCCACTATTTACATCTAAGGCTGATAAGATGTCAATAATAGGAAAAATACAAAGCTCTTTGCTTTCAACTCTTGATATTTTTTCTTCCGGTGTCCAAACTTCCTGTAGTGTAGTCATTCATCATGAGCTACTTGATGTCTTGCACCTTTACGCTTCTTGGATTTTTCTTTGATATCTTCTTCTGCCTATTTTGATTTTCTTTGACTTCTTAAAAGTCTTTGATGAGTTTGCTCCACCATGGAGGTACAAAGTGGGGTTGCCGTTCTTCAAATCATGCTCCATTGTGTGTAACATGTTATTAAGTTCTTCATAGCTAGCTTTCATCGAATGCATATGGAATTCTAACACAAAGCTAGTATAAGTATCAGGCAAGGAAGACATAATCAAATTACGGCCCAACCATTCATTAATCACAATGCCCTATTGTTCCAAATATCAGATATGGTCGATCATGTTCAAAACATGAATGCCGACAGCTCCTCCATCCTTGAGTTTATCATGGATCAATTCCTTAGACCTCCGATATATTTCAATTTCTTGATTTGCTTCGAATAACTCCTTGAGTGTTCTCATAACACTCCAAGCATCTGGTACCTATATGTATTATCTGGGCAAATTTGGAACCATCGATCCTAAAATGTAGGATTTCACACTTAGGTTATCATACTTCCATTTTTCAAAAGTTTCTCGCTCTTCAGAAGTGGAGTCAAGATATATTTCCACAGGTAATGAATTGATAGTTACGTAGGTCAACTTTTCAAACTCCAAGAAAATTCGGATGTTCATTTCCCATTCTAAATAGTTCTCTGCACCTTTCAGTTTATTGGAATCCAATAGTCGAGTTAATGGATTTGTGGCAGCCATCTACAAGACAACAATTAAACAATAGAGAACATTTTTCATTTCAAAATAAAAACACTAATTGATTATGGAATTTTAAATCTATCAGTGCACTCCCACTACTTTATGTAATTCTGTAATCTCTCTTAACAGAAAAATATAAATTTGACTATCAAAATTTCATAGCGGGATTTAAATCCCATGACATTTACTCTAGTCTCTCACTATTGACGGTCTTAGCCTTCATAAATTCATTAGATATACCTCCAAGTTCAATCACATTCATGTGACTCCTAGTTTAGTTCTGAGCTGTTTCTTATCCTCGCACTATCGACAGTTTTAGATTAATACGTATTCCAGGTGTATACTTTTCAATGTGCACTAATGCGCTTCGTATGTACATCCTCATAATAATGACAATATTATGGGACTGTATTAACTCATCACGCTACATCTAATGTTTTACCGGAGCGACCTAAGTTCCAAGCACTTATACCCTCCCAATAATGACGGTCTTGGGTATAAGTAGTAAGAACTCATTCACCTTCGTATTGACAAGACGAACCTTCCAATAAAGCTCCAATATTATTAATAATATTACTTAAAATAAATAATCACCTAATCATGGGAGATTTATGACAATCAAGTCATTAGTAATTTTTTTTTTTTTTTGAAATCATTGGAAACCCCATTGCCAAACCACCCATTTCGGGCTTAAGCGGAGCAAGTAAAACCTTCGGTTGTCCCAGGCTCTTACAAGAAAACACTACCTGGATTTGAATCCAAGACCTCAAAGTGAGATCCTGAACCCTACACCACCAAGCCAAGCCTCTTGGGGACATCAAGTCATTCACATGCTTGGGTCAAAATTAAAATTTTAATTTAAAACATGAAATGAATATCCAATATGATTTATACATAATTAAATAAAAATTAATGTGACATAGATTCAAAACACATGTGTTGTGTGATTAAGACCTGCACTGATACCACTATTGGGGAGGATGTGGAACCCTTAGGGTCGGATCGGTACCCTGCGTAGCGGAAGTTGGTCTAACCCCATGGATATCTAACATGGGTGTATTTTAAAAATATTTTATGTAAAACTAAATTTTGTTACGAGTCCATAGGAAAAACCGAGGACCAAATCGTAGTCCGGAAACTCCGGAATGGAGAAAATAAAGTTTCAGCACAGGCATCAAGCCACGACGAGTTGTGACGCTAAGGTTTGGGCATCGCGACGCCCAAAATATGAGAGCACAACATCGTAATGCCCAATAACTAGCGTCGTGATGCCCGCAACACTGAATGTTGAGTGTCGCGACGCCAGAGATCAGAATCGTGATGCTGCCCTGTGTAAAATATTGGCAGTGAGTAATTTTACCTTCAAATCAATTCTAAACACTTCCAATTTTCTCCAAATAATTCAATACACCTAAAATCCAATTTTAGCATCAAGGCCATCATCAACACATGTTATACAAAAAACATACATGTATTATAAATACATATATGTATTTGTTTGAATCAAAACACAAACTAATTTAGAATCCCACAATTAAATGACTCATGAACAATTATAGGTCACTTAAATGTGGTCAAGTGATTCTAGAATGGTAGTCATATCTTTAAGTTTTAATCTAGAGTTCCAAACTCTTATTAATTATTCCATGTCTAACATGAACATCTTTAACCCAATTACAAGTATATTGTTTTTATACTTCCAAAGCATCCTAACACAATTCATTAGCCTAATTTCAACTTTAAGCTATGTTATAATACATCCAATACATAATTCATCACTATATTTCTCACTAATGAAACTCACTAATGAAGAACATAGCTTAGGAGAATATCAAACATTACCTAGTAAGCTTGATACAAAGATCCAATCTTCTTCTCCTTGTTGAAATGGTTGGAGAACTTCCAAAGTTTAGCAAGCTTGCCTCCAAGATTCAATTTTGATTCCAATACTAGCAAGCTTCACTGCAAGATCCAATCTTGATTTCTCCTTGTTGAAATATTGTAGAGATATTCTAAAGCTTCTCTAAACACTTCTCTAACTTAGGCTAACTTCTTTAGGAATTGCTTGTGTTAGCTTTCTTAAGCTTAATTAAAACATTTGCTCAAGCTTGCTATTTATAGCAAAACTTAGGCTATTTTTAATTAATAAAAATTCTAATCAACTTTTATGTGGGCTTAATCTAATTTTTCAAATATGTATAATTAAGTGTGACTAATCACCTTTGTCTATCACTTTGATTTAATCCAACTAAATCAATGTTAATCAAGATAAAATTCAATTAATGGATTAGTTAAATGTCTACAACTTTGATTTAATCCAATTAAATCAATCCAAATACACCTATAATTATATATTTTCAATTACCAAAATATCCTCAAATGGTATAGATATTTATGAATTTATAATTAAGCCCCTGTGTAATTTTGAATCAATCCAATAAATCCAGTTAGGTTAAAGTAAATAATCAATATTATCCAATAACACTTGATTATCTTAGTTGATAATTATGATATTGAATATTATTTATTATCAAAAATAATCGGATACCCTAGTGCTCAACGAGTACACTTCATATTGTAGGACTCTCTAAGTCCAAAAACGTTTGCAATATAAGCCTAGCTAATATGTACACAATTCGGCCACCTTCGAATTCGCGAAGAACACAAATGAATTTTCTGAACTATATAAGTCGAGGTTATCACATATGTTTAACAAAGGTGTCGGCTTTAACCAAGATCTTTAAGAATCGTGACTTACTCATATGGATACCTAAACCCCTTATGGTACATATACGGATTGACGATCCTATCTTGATACGCACTTGATTAAAGAGTGCATCGATCCAAACCCAATGAACATCTTGACGCCAGACCATGAAAGGTTTCTGACATATATGGCATCTAGTTTGGAGGATCTTACACAAAATCAATGTTATCCTATAGTCAAAGGATCACATATGATACTCGACTCGATGAGATTCCTATTGACGGTGGTGTGTACTTCCAACTATTAGGAATCACCTGTGAGTCATTCAGTATTCACTCCAACGAATACCCACATGTCTATATGAGCTTCCAAAGCTCATGGCACATCGAGTTAAACCATTTGAACTCCAATTCCAATATACGACATGTACTAGTCTTCTAGGTTATAGGAATTCGACTGTATTCCAAAACTAACGACTAGGAATATTTACTTTAAGAATATGTTATAATAGAAATATTATCCAAATATCGAACCACCTAGTGTCCAGTATTACTATAAGACTATTCTAAGGTCGATGTCATTCTCAGCAAATTTATACATTAATCTAATATGCATAATGTTGGGTTCTCTAAGAACAACCTAGGATCAATTAAGCATAAAATGGTGTGAATACGCAAAGTAAAGTAGCGGAAATACTCACTTTGATTGGCTTGGATGTTGGTGTAGAGTCCAAAACATTTTGCCTCCATGGAAGTTGCTCCAAGCATCTTCATTGATGTATGTTGAGCTTCTAAGCTTGTTCTTGAATTCCAAACTCATGGATAGGTTTCCCTAACACATTTGAATGACTCCTTGTGTGTGCTAGCACATAGAAAAAATTGCAACAATTTCTTCTTGTTCTATGATAGATTCGGCCAAGCCAAATGGGAGAGGAATAAGATGAAGTTCACGCCCAAGGCATGAAGTTGGGAGAGAGAGAGTGATTTTTGTGTAATAATAATTGATTTCCAAAAACAATTATCATATAACAAAACCAAACTTTTGGTATTAGTCATTTCAAATGACAAAGAGTTTAAAATAAGCAACCACCAACTTATATGACCATAAAGTAACAAAGTTGACTAGTTGATGTGACTTGTGGGCCCCACTTAAATTCAAAATCCGAGTGGGCCCGGAAACACGTTCCGGGCTCAGGTTCGTTAATTCCGAATTAACGAAGTTTCCGTTGCGACGTAATTAAATCAAATTTAATTAAATAATTATGCCTAGCAAAATTACTATTCACGTCACTTGCGAATTAATTCTAAATTAATTCGTTCGTCCGAATTAAAATCCAATTTTAATTTCGCGTCGAAATCTAATTTCATTTAATATATCAAATATATTATTTAATCGATTAATTCAAAATTAATCATTCTCTCTCTTCTAATTGAATTTTATCCCAGATAAAATTCTCCGTAATTAATCCTAGATTAATTTTCACTCTCTTCCAATTAATCCCAGATTAATTATGTTCGAGTAATACGTCATCGGTGAATCTTTGGGAAGCGACCCATGAGATCCCTGGATATGTTGGCAGTAAATCCGGTCATAGGAGTATCCAAATACGTGTGTACCTAGTACCACGTTCTTACCGATTTACAAGACATGGTTGGCTTCTAGCAAAGTGGCCGGTGTTTACACATACGCGTATAACGCAAGCGCACGTATCGTTCAAGTAGTATAAAAATTATCGATCCCACGAGGACTTAATACCTAATCTATTAATTTTATGAGGTCAAATGATTACTAGTATCTAACAGTTTGTTTGATTGATTTGAAATGGTGATGATTCTAAATTTAAAAACAAGTAAATAAAATTGCACGAAAATAGGTTTAAGAAAATTCAATATTATGAAACTATCTAGGGTTGTGAATCTTTCTAATATCTTTTAAAAGATGAAGTGGTTATTTCATGTTTGTGTAATAAATTGGTTTACTAACCTGGAACATTAAATTATGCGAAAGCCTCTGTCGATGGCCAGACGCAAATACCCAGTTTAACCCAATTGAACCATATGTATATGTCAACAAAATTATCTGGATTCATTAAGTTTAAGTTCCAATTATGGCTACCCCCGCCCGACAGGTATATCTCTATCCTGTAAGGAAATCTATTAAAGGGTTATCTATCCTCAAGGAAGATCGTGGGCTATTAAGTCTAAGGATGAACCTAAAATTCCTTGTCAAGTTTATTTTAGATTTACCAGATCTATCTTATTAGTGGCCAATTAACAAGACGCATTAAGCTTAAGACTTAATAAGTAAACCTTTAAATTACCCAAACTATAAAATAACCCCTTATAAACCGGTGATATTAGAATTCATCACAACCCCAGATAATTCATCACAACCCCAGATAACTAACTTAGTTACGACACATAACTAGGGCTTTAAAAGACATAAAGTAAAAATAATGAAAAGTAATTGCGGTAAAGTAAAAGCTGAAAAGTAAATTAAAATAAAATAAAATGCTAAGGTAAAAGGATAAACTTTTACTACTACTAATTTAGACATCTCCATTAATATAATATATTAACTTGTGACTATTTTACCAACCTGCCATATAGGCGGTAACTTGATTAAGTTAAATTAAGTCCAACCAGCCATAAAGGCGGAACCAAAATAAACCTGCCATATAGGCGGTAAGAAAATTTAATTACCAACCGACCAATCTGGCGGTATCCTTGCTTAGCCAGGTTTAAACCAGTTTAAAATGAATTACCAACCGACCAATATAGCAGTATCCTTTTTAAGTCAAATTTTAAATAGTGAATATATTATATTAAAGGGAGATAATCTAAATAGCAATAGTAAAAGAATTACCTTTCACCCTAGCAGGGGGAAGTTACCTCCTCATGATGAATAGTAAAATCTGTAATAAGTAAAGAAAGTAAATTACTATTATTATAGAACGTAATTAAAATTTAATTACAAAACTGAAATTAAAAGAAACTAGATAGAAAACTTCATATTTACATCAGAGAAATTAGAGAGGAAGGTACATCTACAACTAAAACATCGAGCTGAATTTATAGGCGTCAGTAGGGTGTCAGCGTCGTGACGCGTAGCTCGCATCGCGACGCGAGTGATAGTCGACGTGGCAGCTTCTGGTTCGTCGGCTTCAGATTCTTATCTGACATGTGGCGATACGGATAAAGAGATAAGGTAACACGTGGCAAGACGGCTTCGAGCTGAATGATTGAGCTGACATGGTGATGACGTGGCGACACGTGGAGAAAGTGACTGTCGGCACCATAGAATGACGACACGTGGCACGCGCTGTGATTGGTTGATGATGACATGGTGATGACGTGGAACTTTGACTCGGTCAACCGGTGATATGGATGATGACGTGGAGTGACACGTGGTGGCACGTGGCGATGGCGACTGTCGGCACCGTAGGATGATGACACGTGGCACGGCGCACATTAACAGATCAGCTGTGATGGTGACACATGGCACGGCGCACGTTAGCAAAGTCAACTTCTCAGATTCTGACTTGTGGACCGGGTGCACGTTAGCAGGTCTTGGTGCATGTTAGTGTTGGGTTTCTCTAAGGTCCCAAGGGATCAATTCAAGCAATGAAACACATATGTGAATACTCGTAAAAGTATGGTGGAATCATACTTACAATGATCGGTTGAGGCGATGCGAGGAACAACGAAAATCTTCAAGCTTTCATCAATGGAAGCTCACGGTTTTCTGCTCCAAATTGTGCTCCAATTTTTCGGCCATGGTGATCCACCAAGCTCCAAGCTTGTGATGTGATTTCAAGCTCACAAATCGATTTCCCTATCACCTTCGCAAGACTCCTAAAGCGTGCTAGCACTCCGTGAAAATTTGCAACAAATCCTCACATTTGCTTCTTCCATGCTCACGGCATTTTGAAGAAATTTGGAGAGAATATGGCCATTGGCCGATTCTAGGAGAGGAGAGTCTGTGTTTTGTTTGTTTGTTAGTTAATTGATTTCCAAAATCAATTAAACATATACCAAATTTTTGAATTTCAAAAAGTTAAAAAGGTAGAAGCATTAAAGCTTTCCAACTACCACCATCAATCACAAGTGACATGTTGTCACATCACTCAATGTGACAAGACATCACATCAATCGATTGACTAGTAATTTGACGATTGATGTGACTTGTGGGCCGTACTTAAATTCCCTATGCGAGCGCGCCCGTAAACACTCCCGAGCTCGGGTTCGCTAATTCCAAATTAACGAATTTTCCGTTGCGACGTAATTAAATAATTATGCCTAGCAAAATTACTATTCACGTCGCTAACGAATTAATTCTAAATTAACTCGTTCGCCTGAATTAAAATCTAATTTCAATTCCACATCGAAATCCAATTTCGTATAATATATCGAATATATTATTTTATCGATTAATTCCAAATTAATCGTTCTCTCTTTAAATAATATTTTATCCCAGATAAAATATCTCTGTAATTAATCCCAGATTAATTTTCTCTCTCTTACTAATTAATCACAGATTAATAAAGTGCGAGTCATATGTCATCAGTGAATCTTCGGGAAGCGACCCATGAGATCCCCAGATATGTTGGCAGTAAATCTGGTCGTCGGACTATCCGAACACGTACGTACCTAGTACTACATTTATACCAATTTACAAGACATGGTTGGCTTCTATTAAAGCATCATGCCTACCCAATTCTCCAGAAATATTCTTACTGGAATATGTGATCTATATCAGGCGTAGTATACGTAGTATTGCCTATTTCGATCCAGCATCAGATGTCACGTGCAA
Source organism: Zanthoxylum bungeanum (assembly GCA_019454045.1). Classification (NCBI taxonomy): domain Eukaryota; kingdom Viridiplantae; phylum Streptophyta; class Magnoliopsida; order Sapindales; family Rutaceae; genus Zanthoxylum; species Zanthoxylum bungeanum. Next base: position 27,586 of record SKCR01047430.1, read on the forward strand.
GGCCTAGGGCTGGAAATGTGTCTGCCCCGTACGAAGCTCATATCGGATCTCTGGTAACTAGTCTCTATAATCGGATAATCATGACCTAGTCTTTTTATCCCGATGACTGCAGTACATAAGAGAACCAGTTTCGTATCCTACGTGATCATCATCTCCACTATGACTGGAGTGATACTTCCATCTCAACATCACACCCAACACACTACGATTCACAATATAACCAGAAGAGGCGTACACATAACCTATTAAAGCCCTGGACGACCAAAACCAGAGTATATTGATTGTCGCAATTATTAGCGGTGCAAGTCTCAGGTTAAGACCAAATACACCTACCCTGATTCGGACTTCCATAGACACATAGTCATACTACCAATGGAATTCCGATGGGTCTATCCAGAGCGAAGCTGTTCCCGTACCATCGGTAAACACAACCTCCTATTACACTTGCATGAGTATCCTATACCCAAATATATGAGAACTATGTTGTTATGCCCTCACAACGCGCACAAGTGTAATACTAGTCTTTTACGCATTATCGATGTCCAATCTCGATAATACTCTGACTATGGATATTTAATGATTAAACCTTTGTGGATTGATACTGTCTCATATCATCTCAATCCGGAACTAATCATATGGACCTTTCATCATTTATACATCCTGGTAATCTAATTACAAATGATGAAATAGCAATTTCCTTTGTCACATAGTTAATTTGTACAACAACACCATGATCTGTACAAATAGTGATGCTATGGGCCATAACTGTCCAACAGTTTGTCACATAACTACGTTTATTAACTCCAGCATTTAAAATATCTTTTGAAGTTTGCAATGTATAATGACCATGCTGGTTTGGACAACAAAGGATCTGAATATTATTTCTATCATATAAATATAAAGAACTGTTCTTAATATTAATACAAAAGCCTTCTGTACCCAATACAAAAAGTGATATAATATTAGCTACACATCATGGTACAAAATGGCATTCATTTAACAAAAGTGTCCCATTCGGTAATGAGATCTCGCATACTCCCACTGCAACTGCATCCAAAGAGTATCCACTCCCGAATCGCAACTGGATCTCTCCGGGCTTCAGCCTTCTACTTTCCTTCAACACCTGCGACGAATTGCAAATGTGAATGGGACAAGCAGAATCTAAAATCCAGCAGGATGTAACGGCTTTACAAGCCAAAGATAAATCAATAACTGGAAAAAAGAAATGAACCTGATGTAGATGCTCTATCTCTCATCAGCTGGGCGATATAATTAGGACAATTCCTTTTCCAACGCTCGAATTTGCCGCAGTGGTGGCTTTTGTCTTCAGATGTTCTCTTGGGCTTAGCTATCTTTGCCTATTGTTGAGGACCGAAACCCTTCTTCTTCTTCCATTTCTTCTTTTTTCCCTTTGACCATGTATGGGAAGAAGCAGAGAGAGAAGTAGGTCTCGGAGGGCGAGTCAGTACTCCCTTCTTGAGGTCCTCTTCCGCCGTGAGCAACATCCTATGTAGCTCTTAGTAGGTAAAGACAGTCCATTCATGTTGAAGTACATCACGAACTGGCGATATGAAGCTGGGAGTGAACCAAGAATGACACTCCTACCGAGAATGTCATTCAAGATGAGATTATGTTGCCTCAATTGATCGATCAAATCGATCATCTGAAGAACATTTGGGCTAACATCTTGCCCATCATCCAAACGCGCATGGAACAGTTCCATTGCGACTTTGTGAACAATCACTTATTCTTGGTTCTCAAACGATTGTCTCAATCGCGTCATCATTCTATACGAATCTAACATGCCATAGTATTGTTTCTTGAGTTTCGGAGACAGTGAACTAAGGATGTACGATTTAACCCTTAAATCATCATCCTTCCAAGTTTCATAAACTTGGCGTTCCTCATCCGTAGCGTCCGCACCCACAACAAGGGGCAACGAACCCTCAAGAACATATCCCAGCTTTTCGGAATCGAGGACAATCCTCAAATCCAATTCCCAGTCAGCGAAGTTCTCAGCGCCTTTAAGTTTGTTCGCATCAAGCATACGCGCAAACTGATTTATGGATGGTGCCGCCATCGCAAATCTATCATATAGATCACGAAAAACTGTTAGCAGAAATTAAGCAGTTTCATATAATATCAAAAGCATAAACTAGATCATGGATTTTTAATCTAAAAATGCCCCTCCCACTAAATCATGAAATACTGTAATCCCCAAACAGAATACAAAGATTTAATAATTAAATTAAATACAAATAGTAAAAAGTGGATCTCGTGAAATATTTCAGCTCACAGCAGAGGCACGGTCTCGCCTACGTATATTCATCAGGTAGACAACTCTTTTGTCAATCATTCACTAATGACTCATGGGTTTCCGGTCCTGGTCGTTTCTCGTTGTCGCTGCGAAGGCAGGCCCACAAGGAGACGTACCAAGGTTAAACTCGTAAATGATAAACTCAAGTTGCTTACGTAATCCTGACAGCTAAGGCACATTCAGAATTCCGCTTTCGCTTGAATCTATCTAGTATCTGATATACATCCGGTATAAATAAATCTCTATCAGTTGCATCCTCACAGTAGAGGCACGGTCTCGGATGTAGTCACAGAGAAATATTCATAAACCGTATTGACAAGACAGACCATATAATATGCATCAAATACATAATTACATTAAAACCTTATTAATTATGGATTTTCCGCTAAGTGTCATACACCCTAAATCTAACCAAATTAGATTATAATAAGCATGTATAAAGTCAAGAAAACATGATTAAACATTGATTTATTAAGGCTAATCATTTTAGTGGGCCTAGAATCAGACTCGCTCTGATACCATTTTGTAGGGGTTTGAGGGGCTAAATCCGGTAATGCAGCGGAAACGGTGGAAAATCAAATTTTCTGATTTCAAAAATTTTTCTTGGATTAGTTAAATAAACATATTTATTTAATTACCCAATAATAAAATTATGAAATAAAATTCAATAAATCAAATTTAAGTGAATTACCGAATTGCCCTTACACTTGTATTTTGTTCATTTTAGTCCGAAATTGTTCAAACCAATTTTGGATGATTCTAAATCATTTCTAAGATGAACTTAACATGTCCTAAATTTCAAAACACCAAATGCAACAAAAAACCCAAAATCCCTCATTTGGCCGAGAGTCACCTTAGGTGACAAAATTGTGCATTTTGCACTTCCATGCTTCAGAACACATCAAATGAAATCCAATCAACATGAAACTTTATATGCATCATATACACATCCTTATACACAACACATAATGAAAAGCCCCAAATTTGGATGAGGTCTTAAACCCTAATTTTTCAATTTCTTCAAATTGGACAAATTAGACCAAATTGGTTAAATCAATACTTTAATCATCATTCTTCCATCCAATTAAAGTCTCAACACAATGAAATAACTATAGATCAAATCTAGGTCATTTAAGAGTGGGTCAACAACTCTAGATTAGCAACAAAGTTTCCAAAACCATAAAAGAACACTTATAACTACACTAGTCAGAAGCTTCATCATCATACATGCTCAACACTTTCACCAAAACTTCCATTCATCAAAAAAAAAAGAATAAAGAAAATAATAACATGAGAATATCACAAGATGTAGCCTAGATCTTAAGGAACATTTTCCCTTCTAATAGTAGGTTGAAGAAACTTACTAAATCTTAAGCTTTCTTTGATTTTCTCTTTTTTTTCTTCTTCTTCCTCACAAGCTTCTTTTGTTTCTCTAATGGAGTTTGTAAAGTGTATTAGGTTATTTACCAAATGAAAAATAAAACAATTTATACTTGTCTCACTTTAGCCTTGGCCGAATTTGGCCAAGCATTTACAAGAAAAATTAATTTCAATTTCTTTTGAATTTCAATTTTATCAACTTGTTAAATATCTAATAAACACTTTATAGATATTTTAATTAAGTCAACAAAGGCAACTAAGCCTTAAAACAAATATCCAAATCTTAAGATATTTATATTTTAATTAATTTAATCATTTAACAATTAAATAATTAAATAATTAATTAATTAAATATAAATATATTAAATATATGTATTATATTTACATTAAATATTAAATACAGATATACATTTATGATATTAGTCAAATATCTCAATTTGACTATTAATTAATGTGTATTTAAATTAATCAAGTTTAAATGTAAATACACAATAATTAAGGAAATGACTATTGGGTCCCTAAGCATATATTTTGCGTTTAACACTTTAAACGACTTTATAAATAATCAACATTATTTATAAGTGTTGCTCTAGTGCTCTACGAGTATATTTCATTATTGAGACTCTCTAGATTCAGGTATATCCGTCACGAAATCCAATTTCGTGTCCATAATTTATCCACCCGTAAATTATGACGATCACGGATAAACTCGTTGAATCATACAGGTCGAGATCATGGCAAATGTATAATTCCTCCGTCACAGGTATCCGGATATATCCCAAAGATATAGATGTAAACGTCAAATCTCTATGGGGATTATCCAGTCGACTATTCTATTAGCAATCTCAAAAAGAATGTTTAGAACTAGTTTCTAAACTGTACCACGGGCCCATGGTTTTATCTGATTTCTAATCATGTGGACTACCAATGCTCTGATACACAGAACTGACGGATCCTATCTTGACACACATAGGACACCCTGAGGATCTATCTAAACCCAACGAACAGGCGGAGGTCTGATCTAAATAGATCCGTGACGTGACTGTCATCTAAGTGTAGAAGATGTCTCATGTGCCCACAATGGCATCTCAAGTCTAAGAATCACAAGTGCTACTCAACCCGAGAAGATTCTTATTGACGTTTGTGTACCATCTATTAAGAATATTCGGTGAGTCGTTCAGTGTTTATCCGCTATAAACACCCACACTTCTACTAGTCTCCAAAATTGATGGTTCATTGAGAAACCATTGGAATCATATATTCCAGTATACGACATGTACCGGTCTCAACGGGTTTACTTTACTGACCAAGTAGTGTAAACCTTGACCAGGAACTGTCTGAGAATGACAACGTCATGATACAACTCAATGTCAGTTGCGACGCTTTTGCAACTGTACCATGACTAGTCATTCTAAGGTCATTACGTCTTTACTATATTAAAAGATACATTATATTATATAAACTGCATATATTATTCATAATAATAATGTTTTACAGAAGTATTCATAAAGAAATACAACCGGGAATTGGCGCTGTGAGCACCAACCCCAACATATTCATATTATCCTGATGACTGCAGTACTTAAGAGTACTAGTTCTGTATCCTACGTGATCATCATCTCCATATGGCTGAAGTGATACTTCCATCTTGAAATCACACCTAATACACTACGATTCTCAATATACCCAGAAGAGGCGTACACAGAACATGTTAAAGCCTCGGACGACCAAAACCAAAGTATATTGATTGTCGCAAGTATTAACGATGCAAGTCTCATGTTAAGACCAAATACACCTACCCTGATTCGGATTCCCATAGACACATAGTCATACTACCAATGGGATTCCGAGGGGTCTATCTAGAGCGAAGCTATTCCCGTACCATCGGTAAACACAACCTCCTATCACACTTGCATAAGTATCCAATATTTAAATATATGAGAACTATGCAGTTATGCTCCCACAACGCGCACAATTGCAATACTAGTCTATTCCACATTATCGATGTCCAGTCTCGATAATAATACGACTATGGATATTTAATGATTAAACCTTAGTGGATTGATATTGTCTCATATCATCTTAATCCGGAACTAATCATAAGGAATTTTATCATTTATGTATCTTGGTAATCCAATTACAAATGATAAAAGAGCAATTTCCTTAGTCACATAGTTAATATGTACAACAACACCATATTATGTACAAATAGTGATGCTAGGGTCATAATTGTCCAATAATCTCCCACTTGGCCTATAGCCAATCACTCAAGTGTCCTACACCTGAACTATGTATGGGTCGCTCAAACTTCTACTGAGAAACTACTTTCGTCAGCGGATTTGTAAGATTATCATCTGATGTGATTTATTCGATCATCACATCACCACGATGTATGATCTGACGAATCAGATGAATTAGTTGAAGTATATACTTGGATCGTGATGAGACCATTAATTCTTTAGCCTGTGTTGTAGCCTAGCTCAGCTGCTAACAGAACTTCTCCTAATCTAATTAGGAATTTTACAGATCCAAAATTGCTTCTTTTGCTTGCTCAGCTGCATCAATATTCCGCTTTTGTTTTTTATTCGGCAATAGTATATTGCTTGGAAGATTTCCAGCTCAATGTTCTGTTATTCAAACTATATAATACCCTTATTGCGACTTACAGTCGTTTTTGTCGGTTTGGAAACTTGCAACGGTGAACCCAGTCACTTCAAGTTCTCCTCCTCCATAACTTAAGAAAGCATCCTTAGATCATCTAAGATACTTAAGGATTTTCTTAACATCAATCCAATGACTATCACTTGGATTATCCTGATTGTGACTCCATATGCTCAAAGCATATGAGACACCAGGTCGCGTACATATATTTCAATGTACGAGTTCTCAAAGAGTGCCAACAAATTTTAGATATATCCTAGTAGATCCTTATTCCTAGAATAAAGGTTGTATCTCTTAAGTATTCCTTGGATAATTTTAATGAAAGCCAATCTTTCACCGATTATATTATGGGAATGTTATGTCCAAGAAATGATATGTCATCATTATATAGGACAATCATTGTCAGTGCGCTCCCACTATCCTTCTTATATACACAAGAATTATATACATTTTGAATTAAATCATATACCATTATGATCTTATCAAAATGTTAGTTCCAAGAATGTAATGCTTGCTTCAATCCATAAATGGATCGATTTAACTTGCAAACCTTGTTTGCTTGTTAAGGTACGACAAAACTGTCAGGATATTGATAAACATCCTCCAAAAGATTTTCGTTAAGGAAATCGGTTTTGACATTCAGCTGCCATATTTCATGAATGAAACATGCAGCATTAGCAAGCATTATCCAAATGGATTTAATCACGGCAACGGTTAAAAGTTTTCGTCGTTATCGACACTATGTTGATGACGATACCTTTTCTGTACAAGCCTAGCTGTGTACTTTTGTATGTTGCCATCCATGTTTGTCTTCCTTGAAGACTCATTTAGTACCAATAGGCACAATGCCTTCCGGTACAACAACCAGTATCCAAACATGGTTGGTATACATGGAATCCATTTCGGACATCATGGCACTTTGCCATAATAGGGAGTCGATACCTTGTATCACTTCCTCATACGTAGCTGGTTCGTGTTTCTCAATATGATTGACATCTTTATGAGGTGAGATCAGAAACCCATACCTCCCAGGTTTTTTTCTGACTCTCTTCGGCTTACGTGGTTCTTGTGTATTCGAAGATTGTGGTACAGTTTCATCCCTGGTGAACTGTTTGTGTTCCGTTAAAGAATCGGTGCCTGGAACAGTATTACTCCGATTTTCATCGAGTTTTACTTTCCTCCCACTTACCACTGCATATAGGTATTCCTCTTAGGAAAACCGTATGGAGAGCAACAATTACGTTGTTCTCTTGTGAGTTGTATAAGTATTATACTTTGGTTTCCCTTGGATAACCTACAAATTAGACACTTATCCGATTTGGGTTATAGTTTGGTATCATCCAAACGTATGCCCAGCATACCCAAATCTTCAGGAATGAGAAACCTAGTTTCTTTCCTGTTCATATCTAATATGAAGTCTGTCTAACAGATTTTTATGGAACCTTATTCAAAATAAGTATTGCACTGTTTAATGTGTATCCCTAGAAGGAAAATGGTAGCTCAGAGCGACTCATCATTAACCTCATCATGTCCAACAAAATTCGGTTTCTCCGTTTGGACACACCGCTCAATTGAGGTGTTCCGGGAGGAGTCCACTGTGAAAGATTACTATACTCTTTCAGGTAATCAAGAAACTTATTGCTTAAGTATTTTCCACCACGGTCTAACCGTGACGGTTTAATACTTTAGTTGGTCTGTCTGTCTACTTCGTGTCGAAACTCTTTGAATTTATCAAAATTTTTCGATTTATGTTTCAAAAGAAACACATAACCATAACGCGATGCCACATCCGTAAAGGTTACGAAGTATTCATCTCCACCTCTAGCCTAGCTAGATATGGGCCCACTTACGTCACTATGAACGAGGGCTAACAGATCGGTGGCACTTGTACTTTTACCAAGTAAAAGGTGTTTTAGGCACTTTGCCTAATAAACTAGATTCGTAGACATTATTTGAATTAGAATCAAATCCGTCATAGTATCCACTCTTCGAAAGTGTGGATATACGAGTCTTGTTAATGTGCCCCAGACAACAATGCCACTTATAAGTCTCAACTGATTTATTCAGTTTGATCTATTTGTTTGTCATGTTATATGTTTGAGATTCATTTATATTCAAAATATAAATATTGTTATTCACATCTAATGTGTTTATCTCAATATCATCTTTATAAACAAAAACACTTAGTGTTCTAGAATATAAAGGTATACCCGCAACGGATTAAACTTAGATATAGAGATAATGTTTCTAGTCAAACTAGGTACATTATAACAGTTTCTTAATTTAAGTACATACCCTAAGGGTAGTTCCTAAACTTAGGTTTCTACGGTTAAAACAGCGACTCTCGTCCCGTTTCCGACTCACAGGTAGATCTCATCTGAAGTCAGTCTCCTGCTAATCAGCAGATTCTGCACATCAGTACATATTTATGCACTACATCTAGTATCAAAAATCCAATTTTTAAACTAATAGTGAACATGTTTATGACAAACATATTTGAAGCCGGAGCCTTGCCCCGCCTTCACTTCCTTCATGCCTGCCTTGTCCATACGGCAGTCACGCTTCAGTGACCCCGTTTGCTATATTTTAGGTAGACATCTTGGGATATGTCATTTATCTTCCCAGAAGATTATGATGATTTTGCCTTTGCCTCTTTTATAAGCTCTGGCTCTGCCTCCTTGAGCATAGCCATCAACTCTCCAAGAGTTTACTCTTGGTTCATTATGAACCTGCCCCAGCTTTCGGGTAGACACTATTGTTGGACAATTATGACCCATAGCGTCACTATTTGTACAGATCACGGTGTTGTTGTACAAATTAACTATGTGACAAAGGAGATTGCACTCTTATCATTTGTGATTAGATCACCAAGATATATAAATGATAGGAGGTCCCTGTGATTTGTTCCTGGATTGAGAATGATATGAGACAGTATCAATCCACGAAGGATAAATCATTAAATATCCCTAGTCAGAGCATCATCGAGATTGGATATCGATGAAAGCGTAAAAGACTAGTATTACACTTGTGTGCGTTGTGAGTGTACAACGGCATATTTCTCATATATTTGGGTATAGGATACTCATGCAAGTGTAATAGGAGGTTGTGTTTTACCGATGGTACGGGAAACAGCTTCGCTCTGGATAGACCCCCTCGGAATTCCATTGGTAGTATGACTATGTGTCTATGGAAGTCCGAAATCAGGGTAGGTGTATTATGTCTTAACCTGAGACTTGCACCGCTAATACTTGCGACAATCAATATACTTTGGTTGCGGTCGTCCAGGGCCTTAACAGGTTCTGTGTACGCCAGTACTTGGTATATTGAGAATCGTAGTGTGTTGGGTGTGATGTCGAGACGGAAGTGTCACTCCAGTCATATGGAGTTGATGATCGCGCAGGGATACAAAACTGGTTCTCTAAATAAGGTTGCAACCGTCGGGATAATCTGACTTGGTCATGATTATCCGATATTAAAGAGACTAGTTGCTCGTTATCCGATATATGCTTCGTACGGGGCAGACACTGTACCAGCCCCAGGCCTTGCATGTGATCATCCGATACTGGACAGAAATATGCAATACTACGTATACTACGCCTGATACAGATCATTTATTCCTGTAAGGATATTTCCGGAGAATTGGGTAGGCATGGCGCTTTGCTAGAGGCCAACCTTGTCTTGTAAATCGGTATAAACGTAGTACGAGGTATTTACGTGTTTGGATAGTCCGACGACCGAATTTACTGCCAACATATCGGGGATCTCATGGGTCGCTTCCCAAAGATTCACCGATGACGTATGACTCGCACTTTTAATTAATCTGGGATTAATTAGATGAGAGAGAAAATTAATCTTGGATTAATTGCGGAGATATTTTATCTAGGATAAAATATCAATTAAAGAGAGATAACGATTAATTTGGAATTAATCGGTAAATTAATATATTTGATATATTGAACGAAATTGGATTTCGACGCGGAATTAAAATTAGATTTTAATTCGGGCGAACGAATTAATTCGTTAGCGACGTGAATAGTGATTTCGCTAGGCGTAATCATTTAATTACGACGCAACGGAAAATTCGTTAATTTGGAATTAGCGAACCCGAGCCCGAGATTATTTGCGAGTGCATTCGAATTTTGAATTCGAGTGTGGTACGCAAGTCAAATCAAGCGTCAAATCGGTAGTCGCATCTAGCGTCACATCAAGCGTCAAATCACTTGTCACTTTGAGTGATGTGACTTGACAACTTGATTGATAGATGTGACTTGATGGGAGTTGTTGAAAAGCTTTTAAAAGCTTGAGTGACATATATTATTATTATATGTTTGGTATATGTTAAATTGATTTTAGAAATCAATAACAAATTACACATTTTCAACTTCTTCTCTCTCTTTCTTCTCATCATCATTCACGCCCAAGGGGCAGTAAACTTTCTGGTTTCTGGTTTGAAAAAAACGTGAATGAGGGAAGCAAGTGTGTTGGTTTTTGTGGCAAAAATCAAGAGAGCTAGCACTCCGAGAGACATGCGAAGGTGATAGGGAAGTCCACCCATGAGCCGGGAACCATTCGACGAAGCTTGGAGCTTGACGAAGGACCAAAATGGAGGCCAAACCAGTGAGCAAAAACAGCCCACTGCCGAACCAATTCAAGGCAGAAAGATTTCATTTTTTGCATCCGCTTCGCTCAACCGCTCGATATAAGTATTCCGCGACTTCTCGATTGTATTTACACATGTTCATGCTTGATTTATGATCCTTGGGACCTAGATAATCTCCAACAATGGTATCAAGAGCTTGGTTAAAAGCATGAAAATGGTTTAGGGTCTTAAAATTGGGCAAACTTGATTTTGAGCATGATTAATGAAATTGGATTGATTAGTATGCTTAAATGTGTTTGAATTAAGGATTGATTGGATATAATTGTTGAAATTTTGTTTGGAACAAATTTCCCCCAAATTTTGTGTGTGTTGGCCGAAACTTGTAGAGCCCTATATGTCTTGGGATTTTTATTTTTGAAAATTGGATGTGTTGGAAATCATTAGGGAATATGATTTAATGTCGATTGTGGAATTAATTGGATTGAATTCGAATCGGACGACGTAAAATCCCCAAATTACTGAGAGCATAAGAGCATTGTAATTGGGTTGATTTTTGTTAATTTGTGTTGGACACTAATTGATGTAGATGAGCATGATTAATTAGTCTAATTTGTTGTTTTGGAAATAATGTTTGGGTGATTAATTATGTTAATGCACTTTGATTAATTAAATTGTAAAAATTGGATTTTAGTAATTTAGTTAATTGGGCTAATTTTGGAAATTGGGCTTGAAATGTTGTAAATGGGCTTATTGGGCTTTGTTGTACAAAGTTGGGTTAAGGCAAATTGGATTGGGCCCAAATTAGGCCCAAAAAGCCCAAATGTGAATTAATGGACCTTTAAAGTTTAATTGGGCCTAATGGCCAAGATTGATTTCTAGGCTTATGGGGTAACTCCCGGATTGGATTTTGGTTATTCGGTTTGACCCGAGTTGACCAAAAGTCCACGCCTTAAGAAATTAATTAAAAGTGCATTGGACTTTAATTAAATTAACGTTGGACGTTAAACGGGCTTTGAGACCCATAACGATTAAATTTGGAAATTTAAGTCGTAAAGGTTCGTAAATAAAGTGTGATATTTAATTTGGAATTAAATAGTGAATTAGAATTGAATGCATATTAAATTGGATTTAATGATGTAGTTTAATTTAATTCGAGAATTCGTACTTGAGTACTTATTCGCAAAAAACGAGTTTGACTCGAGAGCAAAATCAAATCGTTGTTTGAACATTGGATGATCACTAATTATCAGATTAATTAATTGGATTAGATTGATTGATAACATGCTTGTGTGAATACATGGTTGTGATGCATGAATAATGTATATCGGATGGATATTAGATGGGTGGGACAATTTTAGAAATTGTTGTAATAAATTTGGAATTTATTAATTGGACCTACGTGTCAAGCCTTATTACCTCTCATTTCTTTTGTATTCTCTTCTCACCTATTCCCCTCAATGTAAATGAGGTTTCTTTAGAAGTGTAGTGTAACGGGTAGAAGAAATATTTGTGCTAGCGGGAGAGAGAAATGGAGAGATTTGATCTAGGATCAATGTGTAAAGTATCCATCCGCATATCATTATTATTTTTCATATGCGCTTTATTATGTGTTTAGAATGCATGTTTAAGGGTGTATGATGATGAGACCTTAACAAAGATAATAAATTGGTTGCAATTATCACGCGAAAAACCCTCACAAAATATTAAGCGTCTTTCCTTCCATTGAGTGATTCTCACTCAAGATCCGAGAGTGGCATTGGCTTGTTGGCCAAAGTCAAGGCCTTTGTCCGTCGAGGATGTGTTTGAATCACGAGAGCTTTGTTCCATGTCAGAGTCTTGTCCAAGTTTTGGTTGTTGGCCAAAGTCAAGACCACTTCTTGTCCATCGACATTGATTACGAAGCTTTCCATGGTCAATGGGTCGCGCTTGACTGGGATCACTAAGTTTGTTGTGCCAAAGCCAAGGCTTAGTTGATTCAGAGGAAAAAGGTTAGGTAATACATTGGATGTATTGGCATATATAGATATAGTTTCGGACTGGATGTCCCCCTACCGGATCTAGGAATTGGATTGGATCCAATCGATCTTAGAGATCTACCTAGTTAATTATCATACAATTTGTTGGCCAAAGTCAAGATTGTGTGATATTTAACGGGATCCTAGCCCACTAGGAAACGCGGTTTCCCGAGTACTCGACAGAGGGTTAGAGGCTCACCGAAAAATAGTGGGAGGCAAGAATTGAATTTGTATTTTTTCGTTCAATTACTCGCATACGCGCTCATTCAAATATCATTCGTCATTAAATGTTAGTTGGACTAATATTTAAATTGTTGTTTAATTAACAGTTGGACTGTATTATAGTTGATTATATAATTGGATTATAGTAATCAAATATTTGAATTAATTAATTTCAATTAATAGTTGATTTTATAGTTGGACTATAGTAATCAATATAATTGAGGTTAATTGATTTAAATTATATTTGATTGTATAGTTGGACTATTAATAATCATTATAATATATAGTACCACAAATCGTTGATTAAATAGTTGGACTATTAAAATAAAGATAAAATTGAAAGATTGACGTTTAATACATAATCCTATGGAAAA